>JAQNDB010002585.1:0-35475 GCA_029204045.2 Tillandsia leiboldiana
GCCCGCAGGAGGGGCGCCCCCCCGCTGCGGGCTGGTGCCCGCGCGGGCCGCCCCGCACCGCGGTCAGCGCGCCCGCGCGTGCACTTCGGGCCGCGTCGGTTCCCAGCCCGCAGATGAGCGTCCCGCGGGAGCGGCTGTTTCCGCGCGGGGTGTCGCCCAGCACCGAGGGCAGCGCTCCCACAACGGCGACGCTCGGCCGCGCGGAGGCCGCCCGCAGGAGGTGGGCGCCGCGCGGCTGTGCCGCGCGAGTTTCGCCCCGCACCCGCGGGCACGCGCCCAGCGTCGCTGCGCTCGGCCTGCCGCGGGGCACGCCCGTCAGGAGGGCCGCCCGCGCGGGCTGGTGCCGCGCGGGTCGCCCCCACCGCGGGCCGCGCGCCCGCGCGGCGCTCGCCTGCGCGGGGCCGCCCCAGGAGGGGCGCCCCGTCTGGCTGTTGCCGCGCGGGGTCTGCGCCCTGACAGTGTGGTTCGTCGCACGGCCGGTGCCGTGCGAAGAACTCCCCGCACGTTGTATGGAGTCGTTGTAAGTTTCGGACTTCTAAGTCTCGATTTGCCTATTCTTCAGGAGTGCGGGACGCTCGTGGGCGACTGGAGCACAGACGCGGACTGGACGAACCAGGACGAGCCACACAAGGTGGGTACGTTCCCGGTGTTTCGGGAATGTGGTTATAACTGTTAGAAATAGCATTTGGGGTCAAGGTGGAATTGTCAGTCTCCTTCTGTTTATGCACTAACCCTGTTATGTTATGTTATGATACTCAATGTCAATCTGAGGCTCAAATTTGCTACACACGCACACCCGCGTTTTGGCCACCGCAAGGGTGTGCTTTTCCGGAAAAGTGGTACGTTGACCCGTGTACCCCACGCGGAGGTGGCGTTAGGAAGGGGGCCCCCATGGGTGGGGGGTGTGAGCTGTGACGTCGAGGCAGGTGCTCGGCGGCCGAGCAGGTGCTCGGCGGTGGGCATCGGGGAAGGTGCCCGATGTTGCTTTGTGAGGCAGGTGCTCGGCGGTGGGCATCGGGGAAGGTGGCCCGATGTCGTAATGATACAGGGTGTGGTTAAGGTGGAGGTGCATGGGAGGATAGTTGCTCCGTGTTGTGGTTTGCCTTATCTTTGTTTACTACGCTTATCATGCTATTTCTAGTCACTGACTTCCCACTTCGTGACAGGTTCGTCCAGGGGCGAGTGCTAGGGCGCCGGTGAGGACGTTAGGGTGCTGATCTGATTTATGGGTGACTTCAGATACAGTGACTCTTCTTTCCCTTTTCTTTTATTATTCATGGTAGCTAGTTGTGGATTGCGACACCCCCGTGGGGTCGAAGTGGATGTTGCCCTTTTCTTTCCTTTCTTTTTGAATAATTGAATGAATACTACGTTCTCTCTTACTTGGCCGTTTTGAACGATGAAAAACAAAGAAAACCGTTTGCGAAAACTATTTTTAAAACGTGGGTGTCGTGTGGGCACCAAGCTTTATAAACCTTGTGGGATTTATGTGTTACGAACTGTTTTCACAAACGAGGGCATCGTGTGGATGCCGCTTTCAAACCTTGTGATTATTATCCTTTCAAAACACCGGCCTCTATGCTCTAAGTGAATGCTAGAATGTCACGTGAATTGTTTGGTTGTATGTGTACGAGACCCCAACTGATGTGGTTAGAGATTGTATGTACTACGCCTTGTGAGACACTTTGTAGTTGAGACGCCGTGCATATACAAAGGGGCCTCTGCTCATTTGCAGAGCGAATTTGTGTATGCGGCGGGTCTGTGCACGCGCCGGGGAGTAATGTTTTACAAAAAAAAAATATGGCTGAATCAGGGGCATCGGTGGCTCCTCTTCCGCGCGATTCGACCCCCGGGCGTGACACTTTTCTTATCCTTTGAGAAGTTCTCTTGCTTTCTTGACTTGTGACTTGAAGTACCCTTGCCTTTGTTCGACTTTCCGAAGGATGGAGATTTGCTTGAATTACCCCTTCGAAAGTTGCGGCGAAACTTCCTTGTCAAGAGAGCGAGCTGTTCTCAAATTCCTCCATAGAAAGGTTCTCGTCATCGTCTGAGGAGGACGTATCCGCGTCTTCTTCCTTAGTTTGTTTTCAACGCATAACCTGAAGACTTAGAAGTGGATGCCTTTCCAGAAGAATTGTTAGTAGTAAATGTCATTTCATAAGTTTGTAATGAACCAACTAATTCTTCTACACGTATTTCGTCCGGGTGTTTAATAGTTTCAATGGCAGTAACCTTTGGGCGAAATCATTCAGGAAGAGTTCTTAAGATTTTCTTACAATCTTAAATTCTGGAATCTTCTCTCCCAGATTAGCACATGAGTTTACGATGTCTTGCAATCGTGTATAGTAGTCCGTGAAAGATTCATTTTCTGCCATTAAGATAGAGTCAAACTTGCTCGTAAGCATTTGCAGTTTCTGAATCTTCACGAGGTTAGTTCCCTCATGTTAACCTGAAGAACATCCCAGATTTCTTTCGCAGTCTCACATGCCGAGACGCGAGAGAATTCAGTTTGGGATAAGGCATTAAAGATAGCATTAATTCCCTTGCCATTGTAAGAAGATGAATCTAACTCTTCCTTGGTCCATTTCGACCTAGGTTTTTAAGGTGCGAACATCACCAATAATTCAGTTGGATTAGACCATCCTAATTCAATTGATTGCCACACCCGTTCGTCGATGGAAATTAAAAAGGCTTTCATCCGTACTTTCCAGTACGCATAATTTGTTCCATCGAAGAACGGGGGTCGGTTGATGTTTCCACCTTCAACCACTTGGTTACAACCCTATTCCCTCTCTGATACCACTTGTTGGGTTATATGTAATACGGATCTAAATAGGGGAAAAACACCTAGAGGGGGGTGAATAAGTGTAAACGCATAAACACTCAAAAAATCGTTGCAATAAAAACCCAATGCGGAAATAAAAATAATACGCAAGATTTTTACGTGGAAAACTCCATCACCGGAGTAAAAAACCACGGGACCGATAACACGGCAGAAATCCACTAGAATTAAAACACGTACAAGGTGATTTACCGTACACACTTACGACTCAACCTTTTCCATACGCTCCTAGAGGATCTTCTCCGCTCGCTCCGCGACGCTTCTCGAATCCACGATCTGCGCCCAACGCCGAATCCACGGCGTCCAAAGTCGAATCCACGACGTCCGACCGAATCCACGGTCTTCACACAATAGCACCCTTCGAATCCACGAACGTGCCTCGCTCCGAATCCACGAGAGCGTTGACACAAAATCTTTAGTTAAACATACCTGATCCTTTTGAATTCTTCTTTCTTGAGATTGAGTTAAATGATCCAACTTTCTTCACCTTAATCTTCAAGACTTGAAACTTTCACGAAACTACGCCAACTCAAATTTCGTAACAGTTCTTTGGATAATGAAACACTTTGGCATGAAAGACTAGGTCACATAAATTTTAAAGAACTAGCAAAGATTTCAATAAAACGTGGTTAAGGGGTTCCTAAACTTCTATTTAAAACAACATTGTGTGCGGAGGTTTTCTTAAAGGAAATAATCAAGGGCTGCACACAAGAACCTGAACCACGTTGATACCAAACGGCCCGTGGAATAACTGCACATGGATTTAATGGGGCCGACCCGTCAACCATCCTTGGGAGGTAAATGGTATATTTTCTTATTGGTTGATGATTCTCTAGGTTTTCATGGTAGCATTTTTAAAAGAGAAAGCTGATACGTTGATTCTTTTCATGAGATTTGCCATCGTATTATGATTGAAAAGAATGAAAAGATCATTCGTGTTAGAAGTGATAGAGGTGGAGAATTCATTAATTCCAAATTCATTGATTTTTGCACTTCCAACGGCATAAAACATGAATTCTCGGCACCCTATACACCCGCAGAATGGTGTTGTTGAGCGCAGAAAACAGGGTGTTCAAGAGATGGCGCGTGTGATGCTTCATAGCCGAATTTATGTTGGGGTTATATTAATACGGATCTAATAGGGGAAAAAACACCTAGAGGGGGGTGAATAGGTGTAAAACGCATAAAACACTCAAAAAAATCGTTGCGATAAAAACCCAATGCGGAATAAAAATAATACGCAAGATTTTACGTGGAAAACTCCATCACCGGAGTAAAAAACCACGGACCGATAACACGGCAGAAATCCACTAGAATTAAAACACGTACAAGGTGATTTACCGTACACACTTACGACTCAACCTTTTCCATACGCTCCTAGAGGATCTTCTCCGCTCGCTCCGCGACGCTTCTCGAATTCCACGATCTACGCCCAACGCCGAATCCACGGCGTCCAACGTCGAATCCACGACGTCTCGACCGAATCCACGGTCTTCACCCAATAGCACCCTTCGAATCCACGAACGTGCCTCGCTCCGAATCCACGAGAGCGGTTGAACCTTGAATCCACAAGGACACGCGAATCCACGCGCCGATTTTTGGGGTAAATCGTTGTTTTGGGTGGTGATGATCCGCCGAATACTTAGATCAAAGATAAATCGGAAATACCATCTAAGTATTCATTAGTTTGATTCAACTCAAGATGTGAGTATGAAAACCTAGAATCAAACTAATCAATATAGATGAAGAAACATAGAGTGTTCTCTAATGATTTCCTTTCTTCTCTATATGTGGATCTATAGCCATATAAAATGATATATGAAAATGACGGCTATTGACTATGTGGATTAACCCTAGAAAAAGAATCATAGGGTCTATTTATAGGTTAGAAACCCTAGGAAGGAGATAAGAATCAAAAACCTAACATTTCTGGAAATTTTACGGACGGCGATCCGGATCGGACTAGCTGTGATCCGGATCGTCGTAACGAGTCAGCCAGTTCCAGAAAAACGAAGGTTCGGGATCCGGATCGAAGTGCTTGATCCGGATCGTTCATACAGTTCACCAAACATCAACGTTCGGGATCCGGATTGCGAAGCTTGATCCGGATCGTTCAAGGAAGATGGTAAACTAAGTGGTTCGGGATCCGGATCAAGAGGCTACGATCCGGATTGAACTGGTGTATGAACGAACCACCTTCGGGATCCGGATCGAACAACCTGATCCGGATCCTGAACATGTCCCAAGTCCAGTTTTTGATTTTTATGCAATGAAAGATTCTTCCAAGTGTTTCTACACTACAAGAAGTATTCGGATCACACAAAATCTTTAGTTAAACATACCTGATCCTTTTGAATTCTTCTTTCTTGAGATTGAGTTAAATGATCCAACTTTCTTCACCTTCAATCTTCAAGACTTGAGACTTTCACGAAACTACGCCAACTCAAATTCCGTAACAATTACCGCTATATTTTTGGGTTGAAGCTGTGAACACCGCTGTCTATGTCATTAGTCGAGTGTATTTGCGCCCAAGAACTTTAAATACACCATTTGAGCTGTGGTTTAGTAGAAAACCGGATATCAAATACTTTCATATCTTTGGGAGTCGATGTTTTATTTTGCGTGATCGCGAAAATCTTGGTAAGTTCGATTCTCGAAGTGACGAAGGGATCTTTTGGGTTATTCTACAAATAGCAGAGCATATCGGGTATTTAACTTGGAATCTAAAACGATTGTAGAATCTATAAATGTTGAAGTAGATGAAGCTTTTCACTTTGCATCTGGAAAATCTACCCTCGATATCTCTCTTGATGATGATACACCTGCCAATGCATCTTCTCATAACAACTCTTCCAATAATAATGATGCATCTAATGGCTCTTCAAGTTTATCTGATGTGCAGGAATCATCTCATGTACCTCCGAGTACTCCGTTACAACAAACGTTACGCATCTCCAAGGATCATCCTGAATCAAACATCATTGGAGACCCACAAGAAGGAGTCAAAACTCGTAGACAGTTGGTTTGTGGATTCGCTTGCTATGTTTCCTTGATCGAACCAAAGAACATCGATGAAGCTCTTCAGGATGACTACTGGATTAAAGCAATGCAGGAAGAGCTCCATCAGTTTGAGCGAAACAAAGTCTGGGAATTAACAAAGCCTCCAAAGCAACACAATGTGATAGGTACAAAATGGATTTTCAAGAATAAGAAAAATGAAGATGGTACCATCATCAGGAATAAAGCACGTTTAGTTGCTCAAGGCTACTCTCAAGTAGAAGGTATAGACTTTGATGAAACTTTCGCCCCTGTAGCTAGACTCGAGTCCATTCGTATATTATTCGCGATAGCTTGTCATTTTAAAATAAAATTGTTTCAAATGGACGTTAAGAGCGCGTTTTTAAATGGGTTTTTAAATGAGGAAGTTTATGTGGCTCAACCGAAAGGTTTTGTAGACTGTAAACTACCTAACCATGTTTTTCGTTTGAAAAAGGCTCTTTACGGTTTAAAACAAGCACCGCGAGCATGGTACGAAAGGTTGACAAAGCACCTATTGGATAAGGGCTATACTCGAGGGGGAGCTGACAGGACTCTCTTTGTGAAGCATTATCAGAATAACTTCATTGTAGCACAAATCTATGTCGATGACATTGTATTTGGTGCGATACGAGATAATGATGCTTCTAAATTTGCTGAAACCATGGAAAGCGAATTTGAGATGTCAATGATGGGCGAATTGACTTATTTCCTTGGATTGCAAGTGAAACAGAGTGACGAAGGCATCCATTTGTGTCAATCCAAGTATGCTTTGGAGTTGGTCAAAAAGTTTGATCTAGAAAATTGTAAAGATTTTCCAACTCCAATGGGAACTAGCAATAAAGGATTAGAAGTGAATCTTTTAGTGAGAATGTAGACGAGAAACTTTATCGGAGTATGATTGGAAGTCTACTTTACCTCACGGCTAGTCGCCCGGATATATCTTTTGGTGTTGGGATCTGCGCGAGATATCAATCTGCACCAAAGGAGGTTCACCTGAAAGCGGTGAAACGGATCATCCGATACATTAAAGGAACCATAAATTTCGGAATTTGGTATCCTATGGGAACAAGTCTAGATATTATTGGATACTCAGATGCCGATTGGGCAGGATCTGTGGATGATCGGAAAAGCACGAGTGGTGCATGCTTTTATTTAGGCCATTGCCTTGTTGCATGGCACAGTAAAAAGCAAAACTGCATAGCACTCTCGACTGCCGAAGCAGAATATATTTCAGCGGGTAGTTGTTCAACCCAACTCATTTGGATGAAAAGTGTGTTGAGCGACTTCCGGATTTCAGCAACTTCGGTAACAATTCTTTGTGACAACACTAGTGCTATAAACATTTCCAAAAACCCTGTGTTGCACTCTAGAACAAAACACATTGAACTTAGATATCATTTTCTTAGAGAGCTAGTTGAATCAAATACTCTTCAACTGTCACATATTTCAACTGAAGATCAATTAGCTGACATTTTAACAAAACCTTTGGATCAAAAATGTTTTATTCATTTGCGTAAAGCAATTGGAATGCTTTCCTTGAAATAAACTTCTTTTTGAAACTTTTGCTTAGGTTAGGTTTTGTTTTTGTGTTTTTGTTCTTTATCTATGTTTATACATAGTACATTAATTGAGCATGTGTAGTATTGACTTTACTTACATCCTTTCATATAATTAGAAATTTATTATGCTTTGGATATCATAATAATTCAGTTGATGCATTGATCATTTATTTAAATTAAATCATTTTTAATTGATCAAAGTCAATTTCTCTCTCAATGATCTCTTGGTATTGTTTTTATCTTATTTGACTATTTGGTTGAGTATGAATTCGAGATCAATCCTTGGTTGAATACTTTATATCTTAAATTAATTGATAGCCAATTGAGGGGGAGTCAAAGAAAAGTAAAATGCTCAAAAGATGTGGAAAGAGTTACATCCCAATGAGGAGTGTGAAAACTACCACCACATGGAGGAAAGAGCTACCACCTCGGTCGTCTGAGTACTGTGTGCAGCTACCACATGTATACCAAGCATGGGTTTGTAATTTTTGATTAAATAAAATGCATGATTGAAATACTTGACTCCGTCAAATTTCAAGGTTGGTATAAGGTGGGTTGTTTTTTTTTAATGAAAGATGCTCAAAGAGCCACTCTCTTCAACAGATTGACTAGATACATTATATAATTTATTTGGGATTTCAAACACCTATTGATCTTGGTAACTCATTTTCTTTACCATTTTAATGATTTGATAAACGCCGTACTCATAAGATCATGATGGATGTGTTTGAACTTGATCAACTTTAAAGGTTTTAATTTCTGTAAATTTTCATGTCATTATTTGAATGTTATTGATAGATTTAACATAATTTATTTCTCTTGGCATGAAACGATGATTTTTGTTTAAAGTTGATGTGCTAAAATGCTTACATACTTTTTCTGGATTTTAGTGAATTTTTCTAAATTATTCTGAAGGAAAAGTTGGAGCTGATCCGGATCGGACATGAATGATCCGGATCCCGAACGCAGGTGTTTCCGGCGGGTAGCCGATCCGGATCGAAATCTCGATCCGATCCGGATCACGGCTAGGGTTTTATTAGAACAAGAGGGATTTTGATTTCTTTTATTCCAATCTTTTGTTCTTAAGACTCCAGAGTTTCTCTCTCTAGAATTCATCCTTCTTGGAGCCTTTCAAACTCGAGTTCTTCGATTCCTAGTAAGTTTTATTGATCAAAATCTCGGTTTTTCACTGTTTTTCCTTGTTTGCTCAAAACGTGAGTAGAAATCATGGAACTTTTTCATTTGTGAATGGTTTTTGGTCAAATCTCTTTTGAAATAAGAACTCTGGGTAGATTAGTTTTGATTATATGCTAGGTATTCTCTTGATTAACGAATTTTTGGGCTTCGATTTCTGAAAATTCGGTTTTAGGGCATATAATGGGAATTTTTGAAAATCATGCAATTGACCTATTTTTAAAATTCTTTTTGCAAAACTAATTTGATTCTTAGTCTCTCTACACGATAATGTTTGTTTGGGTACAATTTTTCAAATTTTTCAAAACTTACAAAATTTTCGTGTTCTTGAGTTGTTGCTCACAGGATTTCTTTTCACAAGAAACCAATAGCAATGGTGATCACGTGGATCATTTTTCTTCTGGCTGCTATGGTACATACGAGAGACACTGTCAAGCCCAAGAGGGCTAAAAAAAGATGAAGTCAATTGGGATGAGTTGTCAGATGATGAAACACATCCTGAAAAATCGCCACAGGAAACCTCTGTTGCATCGAAAGGGAAAGCCCGTGCAGAGACATCAAAGGAAAAGGCTCTGCCCACTGCTACGGAAAAAGGAAAAGCACCAATGACCTCTTCATCCAAATTCTTAAAAAGAAAAAGACTCGCTCGTCGACCTGGACGAGCTCGAGGTATTGAAATAAATGAACCATGTCAAGAGAATCCAAAGAATATCTCTCAAATTGATACTGAATCTGAAGACGAAGAAGATTGGGACACATTTCTTGATGAAGTACAACAAGATATTGATGAAGAAAATAAGGTCTACCTAAAGAACAAGAAGCTACTGAAGTCTTCCTCAATACTTAAGCAGCAAGCAAGGAAAAAGAATGTGCCAAGCAATGAACCTCTTGACAATTCACATTCTTTGCCAAGAAGATCTCCTCGGAATGAAGGACAGACTGCTCCGTCAATCGTCACACAACGTTCCTCAACTTCCAGAAGAATTGACCAAAAGGGAAACCTGGAGTCTTCCATCAAACAAGAGCAAGACAAAATGGCTCTAGGACTCAGAAAGATGTCCAAGGACATACATCAGATGAAACAAGAGTGTTCTACGATTTCGGGAATGCTTAAAGGAATTTTGAAGAAGCTGGGCTGCACGAGCTCTGAGGACTCCGCCTCGAATGACTCAGATTCAGATGCTTGAATCGTTTGTCCACTAATTCTCTTGTGCAGGATTTCAGTTTTTAGGTTTTAATGTTCTGTTTTTACTTTGTTTTAGTTTTAGTTCTCAGGTTATTCTTGATTTTGAACTTCTTAACTCTCCTTAAATTTTGAATTTTTGGCTTCCTTTGTGACAAAAAGGGGGAGAGAGTTTAGAGTGGCCTTTTGGTGAGAACTTTTGGTGGGAACTTATTACAAACTTTGACTTTGGTGAAAGGTAAGTATCACAACTTCTGGTTTTATCTTGTGATTTGCTGCATGTCCCTACTAACTATTCGACTAACTATTTGGACATGTATTATTACTAACAAGTTGTTTGATTACTAACAAAGCAAAGTTATGACATTTGGAATCTTATTGCTTAGAAGATATGTCAATGTTTGATTGTGATCTTATTACATATCTGAATTACTCAATGTCATGGTGAGCATAAACTCTATCTCTGTTAGGTTTTGAATGCTAAATATTCTTGAGGTATCTAACGATCTCGTTTTGTCAAGAATGACTTCTTTTTGCAGAGAGTGCAGATGTCTAAGTCTAGAGTCTGTTTTAGGAGTTTATCTCATATATTGGATATCCATTGTAAATTTTTGTTGTATGGTGATAGCAACAAAAATATCTTTTTGAATTTTCTTTAGTGGATCTGTGTTTTGTCACGAAACCGCCAAAGGGGGAGATTGTTACGGATTTTGTTTTGGCGCATTTCGTGAAAGTGTTAAGTCTTGAAGATTGAAGATGAATGAAGTTTGGATCATATACCTTAATCTCAAGAAAGAAGAATTCAAAAGGATCAGGTAAGTTTAACTAAATATTTTTGGTGATCCGAATACTTCTTGTAGTGTAGAAACACTTGGAAGAATTTTTTTATTGCATAAAAATCAAGAACTGAACATGGGACATGTTCAGGATCCGGATCAGACAGTCCAATCCGGATCCCGAAGGGTGCCTGTTCATTGGCAAATCCGATCCGGATCAAAGTCCATTTCGATCTGGATCCCGAACATGGGAATTTGCTGGAATACATGAACGATCCGGATCGTGCATTACAATCCGGATCCCGAACCCTGTTTTACTGGAATTGCCTGACTCGTTACGACGATCCGGATCACAGTTAATCCGATCGGGATCGCCGTCGTGAAAATTTCCAGAAACGGACTGTTTTTTATCCTTATCTTCTTCCTAGGGTTTCTAACCTATATATAGACCCTATGATTCTTTTTTCTAGGGTTAATCCACATACAAGCCGTCATCTTTTATGCGGCCTAAGATCCACATATAGAGAAGAAAGGAAATCATTAGATATTACCCTATGTTTCTTCGTTTATATTGATTAGTTTGATTCTAGGTTTTCATACTCACATCTTGAGTTGAATCAAACTAATGAATACTTAGATGGTATTTCCTATCTATCTTTGATCTAAGTATTCGGCGGATCATCACCACCCAAAAACAACGATTTACCCCAAAATCGGCGCGTGGACTCGCGTGGCCTTGTGGATTCAAGGTGCAACCGCTCTCGTGGATTCGGAGCGAGGTACGTTCGTGGATTCGAAGCGTGCTACTGGGTGAAGACCGTGGATTCGGTCAGACGTCGTGGACTCGACGTTGGACGCCGTGGATTCGGCGTTGGACGCAGATCGTGGATTCGTGAAGCGTTGTGGAGCGAGCGGAGAAGATCAACTAGGAGCGTATGGAAAAGGTTGAGTCGTCTGTGAGTACGGTATATCACATTGTACGTGTTCAATTCTAGTGGATTTCACCGTGTTATCGGTCCCGTGGTTTTTTACTCCGATTTGGAGTTTTCCACGTAAAAATCTTGCGTGTTCATTTATATTTCCGCATTGGGTTTTTAATTGCGCAATGATTTTTTGAGTGTTTATTGTTTACACCTATTCACCCCCCTCTAGGTGTTTTTTCCCCTATTTAGATCCATTATTACATATAACCCAACAAGTGGTATCGGAGCGGGAATAGGGTTGTAAACAATGGTTGAAGGTGGAAACATCAACAGACCCCCATTCTTTGATGGAACAAATTATGCGTACTGGAGAGGACGGATGAAAGCCTTTTTAATTTCCATCGACGAACGGGTGTGGCAATCAATTGAATTAGGATGGACTAATCCAACTAAAATTATTGCTGATGTTCGCACCATCAAACCTAGGTCGAAATGGACCAAGGAAGAGTTAGATTCATCTTCTTACAATGGCAAGGGAATTAATGCTATTTTTAATGCCTTATCTCAAACTGAATTCTCTCGCGTCTCGGCATGTGAGACTGCGAAAGAAATCTGGGATGTTCTTCAGGTTACACATGAGGGAACTAACCTCGTGAAGATTCAAAAGCTGCAAATGCTTACGAGCAGATTTGACTCTATTTTCACGGCAGAAAATGAATCTTTCACGGACTACTATACACGATTGCAAGACATCGTAAACTCATGTGCTAACCTGGGAGAGAAGATTCCAGAATTTAAGGTTGTAAGAAAGATCTTAAGAACTCTTCCTGAACGATTTCGCCCAAAGGTTACAGCCATTGAAAACGGATTTGCCGAGATCGGCGTGTAGTGAGCACCGCGACCGCAGCCGCTTCAATTGTTAGATAAAATACAATTATGCGAAAGGTTAAACAGTCCATCTACTTTGTTAGACCAATTAAGAGCATTTTAATGATGATCGATGCACTTACTGCACTTGTTGCTCTTATAGCAACCGTACCCACCTAGTTGAAGAGAAATCGGAACACCTGAGTCCTTCGCGCACCCCCGATGCGCACCTGGACCTAAAGAAAGTTCACAAGGATATCTATAGTCAAAAACGTGCACTAACATCCCAAAACAAAAGACCCAATTTACTTTTTTCGACGGAAAAGTCCAATACCGTCCGGGTTGACGAAAACCGGAATCCCGCGCCGCCGTCGCCGTCCGCCGGAGCCCCGCGCGGTTCGAAACCGTGCGGCGTGTCTCCGCGGGCGGCGCCCACGCGGCGCGGCGCCTCGCGCGGGTGCTGCCCGTGCGGCGGCCGCGCAGCGCCAGCGCGGGTGCGGCCCCGCACGGCGCCCGCGCGCGGGGTTGCCCGCGCGGCGCCCGCGTGGGTGCCCCGCGCGGCGCCCGCGCGGTCGCGGGTCCGCGCGGGTACCGCTCGCGTGGCAGCCGCGCGGCGCCCGCGCGGTCGCGGGTGCCGCTCGCGCGGCAGCCGCGCGGCGCCCGCGCGGTGCCCACGCGGTTGCGGGTCCGCGCGGGTGCCGCCCGCGCGGCAGCCGCGCGGCGCCCGCGCGGTGCCCGTGCGGTTGCGGGTCCACGCGGGTGCCGCCCGCGCGGTGGCCGCGCGGCACCCGCGCGGGTACGACCCGCGTGGTGCCCGCGCGGTCCCATCGCCGCTTGCGGCGGCGATCGGCCGTCCGCGATTCTCCTCCGCGCGATGCCCTAGCGGCACCGCGCGCCTCCGCCGTCCGTTCCGTGCCCTAGCATGACGACGATGACGGCGACGGTGACAGATACGACGGAGAAACCCAAAAACTCAAACAAAAAGGACGACGGAAAAATCCCAAATAATTTATAACAATTATTTTACTAACCGAAGATCGACGGGAAGGTTGTTCGGTCGCGTTCTTGCCTTCGGTTCGATGTCCGGGAAGATCGGGCTCCTTCTCTTTCTCCTTTCCCTTTCTTTCGGCTAGGGTTCCGTCTTTTCCTTTTTCTCTTTCTTTCTCTCCTCACCGGTTAGGGTTTTATTTTTCATTTCTTTTCTTTCCGATAATCGGGATCCCTTATATAGCTCGTATTATATCTTTAATTAATTTCCTCTTTAATTCGTACGTAAGGAAATTCTATTTTCCGTCATCGGATAATTAATTAATTAATTAATTATCCCCTACGAGATAACCCACCTTATCTCCAATGGGTGCAAGATATTTCGCTCGGATTTCGATGCATGACTAATCACCGCATCACTAAGAATTCCGTTCCGGGAGATCCCGACATCGGATTTCAGATCCGATCGCACCGTCGGCCATCATTTTTCGCGCCCTATCGCAGAAAAATACCAGCACCACACACCGGCCAACTTTTAACAATTAAATAATTTTATTCCACTTAAGGGCTTAAATAGTTTAAATGTGAGTCAAAAATACCCCTAAGGGCCGGATCACTACACCACTCACACTTTATAAAAAGTTTCGTCCCGAAACTTAAGTACAAACCCCACTAATCAATTCGGGAAAACATTCTCTCATCTTCAATTCCAGTTTCCAAGTCGCCTCGCGCTCTTCGTGGTTGCTCCACTGGACCTTTACATAGGGGATTGTTCGTTTGCGCAACTTCTTGTCCTCTCTCGCCAAAATCCGCACCGGCGTCTCCTCGACGCTTAAATCCTCTCGCAACTCGATGGTGGAGGCATCCAAGGCATGAGAGGGATCAGCTAGGTACTTCCGGAGCATTGAGACATGGAACACGTTATGGACTCGTTCGAGGTTCGGCGGCAGGGCTAATCGGTACGCCACCGGTCCTACGCGTTCTAGGATCTCGAACGGTCCTACGTACCTTGGGCTTAACTTTCCCTTTATGCCGAAGCGTCGGTTCCCCTTGGAGGGCGAAACTCGGAGTAACGCATGTTCACCCACAATGAACTCTAAGTCTCGGCGTCTGTTGTCCGCGTAGCTTTTCTGTCTGCTCCGGGCGGTCAGCAGCCTTTGTCTAATCAATCACACCTTTGCTTCGGTCTCCTCCACCAAATCTGGGCCCAGAAACTTACGCTCACCCAAGTCGTCCCAGCATATTAGAGACCGACAGCGGCGCCCGTACAGGGCCTCGTATGGTGCCATCTGAATGCTGGCCTGGTAACTGTTATTGTAGGCAAATTCCACTAGGGGCAAACACCGTGCCCACCCTTCACCCAAGTCCAAAACGCATGCTCGAAGCATGCCCTCCATAATTTGTATCACCCGCTCTGATTGTCCATCGGTCTGCGGGTGAAAAGCCGTACTGAAGTGCAACTTGGTTCCCATTGCTCGCTGCAGGCTCTACCAAAGGTTTGACACAAATCGCGTGTCCCTGTCCGACGTGATGGATGTCGGCACCCCATGCAACCTTACTATCTCGTTGATGTAGGTTTGTGCCAGTCGTTCCCGCGTCCACGTCGTGTGTATGGGCAGAAAGTGGGCTGATTTCGTCAGACGATCCACAATCACCCATATTGCATCGTGTCCCTGTGACGATCTCGGGAACCCGGTCACAAAATCCATGGTAATCATGTCCCACTTCCACTCGGGCACCGATAAGGGTTGCAATTTTCCTACCGGACGCTGGTGCTCGGCCTTCACCCGTTGGCACACCAGGCAGTGTGCCACAAACCGAGTCACGTCTCCCTTCATTTTGGGCCACCAGAAGGTCTGTTTGACGTCCTTGTACATCTTCGTTCCCCCGGGGTATGCTGCATATGAGCAGTATACGCCTCCCGCAGGATTTCCTCTTTGAGTTCCGGCAGATCCGGCATGCAGATTCGTCCCTGAAATCGTATCGTGCCGTCGGAGTTTACTGTGAAATCATCTTCTTGGTCGGCAGTTACTCTACTTCGCACCAGCTGGAGTTGGTCATCAGTCGACTGCCCCTCGAGAATTCTGTCAAGCAAGGTAGGTCTGACCACCAGTGTCAGAAGTTGTGCGACTGTACCCGCCGGTACTACTTCTAGTCTTAATCGCGAAAATTCCGCAATCAGACTATCTTGCTGGGTGATGGCACTTACCCCTGCCTCCTCGGCCTGCCCCTTGCGGCTCAGGGCGTCGGCCACCACGTTTGCCTTTCCCGGGTGGTAGTGGATCGTTAAATCGTAATCCTTCAGTAGCTCGAGCCACCGTCTTTGTCGCAAATTTAACTCGTTTTGGGTGAAAAGGTACTTAAGACTTTTATGATCCGAGTACACATTGGAGTATGCCCCATACAGGTAGTGTCTCCAAAGCTTGAGGACGAACACAACCGCTGCGAGTTCCAAATCGTGCACGGGGTAGTTCCGCTCGTATTCCTTGAGCTGCCTTGACGCATAGGCTATAACCTTTCCCCGTTGCATGAGTACTCCACTCAGTCCGTTTCGCGACGCATCGCAATACACTTCATAATCCTCCCCTGGTTCTGGCAGGGTGAGAATCGGGGCTCGCGTCAATCTATCCTTGAGCTCCTCGAAGCTCCTCTGACATTTGTCCGTCCAGATGAACTTTTCCCCCTTTCTTGTCAAACGGTTTAAGGGGGTGGTTATCTTGGAGAAACCCTCCACGAAGCGCCGGTAGTACCCGGCTAATCCTAGGAAGCTTCGAATCTCCGTCACCGTCGTCGGTTGGGGCCAGTCCGTCACCGAATCTGTCTTCTTCGGATCGACTGCGACTCCAGCCGCCGAGATTACGTGCCCCAAGAAGCCGACCTCACGGAGCCAAAACTCACACTTTTTGAGTTTGGCGTAGAGTTTCTGTTCCCGTAGGGTCTGGAGGACTGTGCGCAGATGTTCTTCGTGTTCCTCGTCTGTACGGGAGTAGATGAGGATATCATCGATGAAGACCACCACGAATAAGTCCAGGAAGGGTTTGAATACCCTGTTCATCATGTCCATGAACACCGTCGGGGCATTTGTGAGCCCGAACGGCATTACTGTAAATTCGTAATGGCCGTAGCGAGTCCGGAAAGCCGTTTTGGGGATGTCCTCCCCCTTGACCTGGACCTGATGATAGCCCGACTGCAGGTCAATCTTTGAAAACACCATCGCCCCCTGTAGTTGGTCGAAGAGGTCGTCGATCCTTGGCAGGAGGTACTTGTTCTTAACGGTGACCTTATTTATCTCCCGGTAGTCGATGCACAACCGGAGACTTTCGTCCTTCTTCCTCACAAACAGGATGGGCGCGCCCCAGGGTGACGCGCTAGGTCTGATGAAACCCTTATCCAAAAGGTCCTCCAACTGTGCCTTGAGTTCCTTCAACTCCGCGAAGGCCATCCTGTACGGTGCCTTGGTGATGGGTTTGGTGCCGGGAAGTAGTTCAATAGGGAAGTCGGCTTCTCGTTCCGGTGGCATTCTGGGGAGCTCCGCCGGAAACACATCCGGAAATTCCCTTACCACGGGACCGCTGATCCTTATCTGGGGAGCGGCCCTGAACTACCTATCGGCCCATTAGGTTCTCGGCTGCAAGGCATAGGGTGGAGCCTATTTATTCCTTTCATGGCCCTTAACGGGCCCCGAGTACACAAGGTTCTCCTATGCTTCGAAGCCCGCCCGCGTACATCGGCCGGGGAAGGCTTCGCCTAATACCTAAGGATTTTAGAGAGAGGGAGAGAGAGAGAGTCTAACAGGGGTAGCAGGCTAAGGTGTAACCGGTGCTCCTAATCTAAGAGGGGAAAGAGAAACCAAAAATTACCTGCCGTTACTAGGTCTGGGACGTCGCGTCCTCCACTGTAGTATCCCGGGGAGTCCGTCCACAGCCCTTGGGCCAGCGTCGTACGGCGTGCTGGGGAAGGGACTTGACGTCGAGGAGTCTGCGGATTGCTGGTCGCCGGGCAAATCCTTTGGCTGAACGGGGGCCGTAGCACTCTCTGGTCCTTTCTGCTGTGGTGGCGCGGCGGCGGCGGGGGTGGGCCTCTGAGGGCAGAAGGCACGGGAGTGGTCCGGTAAGCCGCACTGATTGCAGTAATAGTACCTCCACGTACATTCCGCCACCGGGTGAGCACCCTCGCAGATTACGCATGGTCCCTGAGGTGGTTCCGCGCCCCTCGCTGGTGTCGGTTCGTCCTTCCGTGCTTTCTCGGGACGTCCTCCTCCTCGGCCCTCCGGGGCGGGGCCCCCTTGCGGAACGGGTGTAGCAGTCTTCTCTGTCCCCTCCCGTCGCGGTGCCGGAGGCCTGGTGGTGCCCGGTTTCCGTGGGCACTCGTAGCGTGCGTGTCCTGGTCTACCGCATCGGTAGCAGTGGCCGTGTCTCCATGGACAATCAGTCACCTGATGCGCCCCACTGCATATGGGACACGGCTTCCTCTGCGGTTTGGGTTCTCCTCTCATCGCCTTTCCCAAGTTCCCCTCTGTCCTCGGGCGTTTGAGTGCCCGCGCGGTTGGGTGCCCGCGCGGTCTTCTCCGTCGCCGCTCGCGGTGGCGACCGGCCATCCGCGTAATCTTCCACGTGATGCCCTAGCGGCATCGCGCGTCTCCGTCGCCCGTTCCGCGCCTTAGCACGACGGCGGTGACGGCGACTGTAACGGAGACAACGGAGAAGCCCGAAACTCAACAAAAAGGACGACGGAATAATCCCAAAAAATTTCAAAAATTATTTTACTCACCGAAGATCGGCGGAAAGGTCGCCCGGTCGCGTTCTTGCCTTCGGTTCGGTGTTCGGGAGGATCGGGCTCTTTCTCTTTTTCCTTTTCCTTCCTTCTGGCTAGAGTTCCGTCTTTTTCCTTTCTTTCCCTTTCTTTCTCTCCTCACCGGTTAGGGTTTTATTTTTCCTTTCTTTCCCTCCGATAATCGGGATCACTTATATAGTCCCGATTATTTAATTATATATATTTAATTAATTTCCTCTTTAATTCGTACGTAAGAAAATTCTATTTCCCGTCACCGGATAATTAATTAATTAATTAATTATCCCCTACGTGATAACCCACCTTATCTCCAACGGGTGCAAGATATTTTGCACGGATCCCGATGCATGACTAATCACCGCATCACTAAGAATTCCGTTCCGGAAGATCCCGATATCGGATTTCAGATCCGATCGCACCGTCGGTCATCATTTTCCGCGCTCTATCGCAGAAAAATACCAGCACAACACAGTGGCCAACTTTTAACAATTAAATAATTTTATTCCACTTAAGGGCTTAAATAGTTTGGATGTGAGTCAAAAATACCCCCAAGGGCCGAATCACTTCAGCAGGGCCAGCAGAGTGAGGTACCGGAGCTTCGGGCTCAGATGGCCCAGATGTCGGAGGTTGTTCGACGTCAGGAGGAGGCTTCTCGGCGCCAGGAGGAGGCCATGGACTAGATGATGCTTATTTTTTAGCAGAGGGCGCAGCTTGTTGCAGCACCCACTGAGAGTTCCCCTGCACCTTCTTCGCCGGTTGTGTAATATCACGAACTGTCTTGTGTTTCTTTTAACCCCCTTTTGAATAAATTAGTTGTTTAAGTGACTAATTAGCGAAATTTCTTGGGTACAGCGTCGGTGCGTGCGGGTATTTTTCGGTATTAGAGCAAGAAAAATGGAGAACGACAAAGCGATCGGATCTGAAATCCGATTTGCGGATCTCCCGGAATGGGATTTCGAAGGTTTCGGTGCTTTGGGGTGCATCGAAATTCGTTTCACGTGATCGGCACGCTTTTCGAGGAGATGGGAATCTTTCTGTTTTATCTGCCGATTGAGGGTTTTATTTTGTATGTACGAAAGGGGAATAAATATTTATTATTATTTTTCAAGAAAGCGAAAACCCTAATCGGAGAGAAAAGAGAGAAAAAGGAAAGCGGAAACCCTAATCGGAGAGAAAGGAGAGGAAAAGGAAAGCGGAACCTGAACCTTCTTGGATCATCATGCCGGAAGCCGGGAACGAGACGTTACCGTCAGTGGGGAGCGGATCCGGATCCTCACCATCGCGAGGAACGGGAACGGATCATCTTCTCCAATAGATCAAGGTAAGCGACGTTAGTTTTTTGGGTTTTCGTCGTTCTTGATTGGGTTTTCGTGGGCCTAAAGGGTTTTCCCGTTCGTCGCGTCGCCGCCGCCGCCGCCGCACCTATTGCCGAGCGGGGCTGCACCACCTACGGTGCGACGCGCCGCACACGGGCCGCCGCCGCGCGGGGCCGCACCACCTACGGTGCGGCACGCCGCGCGGGGCCGCCGCCCGTGCGGGGCTGCACCACGCGTGGCGCGGAGCCGCGCAGGCAGCGCGCGCCGTG
Organism: Tillandsia leiboldiana; assembly: GCA_029204045.2. Classification (NCBI taxonomy): domain Eukaryota; kingdom Viridiplantae; phylum Streptophyta; class Magnoliopsida; order Poales; family Bromeliaceae; genus Tillandsia; species Tillandsia leiboldiana. The sequence continues at coordinate 19,747 of JAQNDB010002585.1, forward strand.
CCGGCTGGTGCCGCGCGGGGCGCTGCCCGCAGGCGGCGCATATCTACGCCGACTGGTGCCGCACGGGGCGCTGCCCGCAGGCGGCGCGTGTCCGCGCGGGGCTGCTTAGCAGTGCGCGCCTCGCGGGGAACTTGCCGCGCGGACCTGGTGCCGCGCAGGGTTGCTCCGCAACCCGCGCTGCGAGGGGAAATCGCCCGCGCAGGGTTGTTAAGCTCCGCCGCCCGGTCCCTGTGTCCACCCGTGCATCCTTTAGTTGGTATTTCTACTCGGGTGGTCTGGGTTTTAATGTTAAGTGTTATTGATGTTTTGGTTGGGGACTTATAGGGTCCGGGAATCGTGCAAAGGCGCAGGACGGTTTCAGGTGTTTTGTTTAACGCGATTCAAGGTGGGTACCCTTATCGTGCGTCCTTTTTAAAGTGAGGTCTCATCATGTTCTATGTAAGAGTAAAGTAGATATGCTAATGGTTTTCAACTAACCCCTTTTTGCATGAGTATTCTTTTATTATTATCTGTTGCGACAGGTGTCGCGGTTCTCTATATCACACACCGACTTCGGTCTTTATTCTCATGGCTGCTTACGCGCACACCGGCGGTTTGGCCACCGCATCGGTGTACTTTTCCAGAGAGGTGGTACGTTGACCCGTGTATTCCACAAGGTGACATGGTGGGGGCCCCTTACGGTTACTTAAGGTGCCGCACAAGTACCGTAGAGGGGTTAAAAGCTCCAAGGTGAGAGCAAGGTGGCTCTGTACGCTGGAGGTGTTTAGACCTTCTGGCAGGTGTTCCTTTTTGACTTACACGGGTACTGTGGATTCTTGAGTGGGAGTTTTGGATGCTCTAGTTTATCGATTTGCTTTCCTTTCAGTAGTTTTAGCATCTCTTATGTTTTACATCTACCTCTTACTCTTTGGTCACTGACTTCCCACACTATGACAGGTTCGGTCAAGAGTGGGGTCCGGGACGATAGTGAGGCCGCGATTCGAGGATCTTAGCTCGTTTAGGGGCTGGTGACATTTCTTTTACTTACATTTTGTTTACTTTTGGTTAGTTAGCTTATGTGCGTGTGATACTTTGTGGTGTGGATGTTGGGTTCAAACTGTGTTTTATCGTGGATGAACGTTTCCCTTATTAGTCATTTTTTCGGCCACTCTTTTCAAATCAAGTAAAAGATTGCGAAAATGTTTAATAAAACTTAGGTGTTGTGTGGGCACCGTTTTACAACCCGTGGATTTATCCTTTCAAAATGTAGGTGGCCGGCTTGGTTTTTGTGCATGTTGATATTTTTCCCTCATCGTAACTTCGTGGCTAGTGTGGTTAAAGTACGATTTATGCTTGCGACGTCGTGCATATACAAAGGAGACTCCGTCCGTGTGGGGTGAATTTGTGTGTGTGGCGGATCTGCGCACGTGCCTGGTGGGTGTACTTTAAAAAAAAAAAAAAAAATGTATACGTTTTTCGCTTATTTTAAACTCCCGGGGCGTGACAGATTTTATGGTATCAGAGAAAACAGCTTTAACCACGGTAGTCGTTGACCAACATCCACAGAAGTACATCACCACTAGCAACTAACTAACGAGATAGTCAAGGAATAGGTGCGTAGAGCGCGAGCATGTTCGGGAAAAAAGGGATAGAGTTCCGGTTTGTTCGTAGGTCTTGGTGTTAGACCAGTTAAGTCTAGGGTTGACCCGGTTTCTATGTATGCACAGATAATAGCCCGGATTTGGTCTTCAATCAACGGCGCAGAAATGGACCTGATGGCTTTGACAGCTGCGGAGAACCGGCTACTTCGACAACAGTTGGACGACATGGCCGGGCAACTGTTAACGCTCAGAGAACGCATGTACTCATTGATACAAGATACTGGTGTGACTGACCGTGCTCCCTTTGGTAGGAGGGATGAACCCTACGTGGCCCGTTTTGTCGTGGACGATTTGAGGAGCGACACCTTTCGGGTAATGCCAGCAGTAGGGTTGCCCACTTTTCGAGAGATGGTCGATGTGGCCACTTGGGTGGAGCGAGAACTGGCCGACGCTCGTGCCCGGCGGAAGGACCATGAGCCCAATCAGGGCCAGAAGCGACCTCATCCTTACCCTGGGGAGGGCCTCTCCAAGGGAAGCCGACCACCCAAACATCCGAAGACGAAGCAAGGGACCAAGAGTACGCCGATAAGAGAACCGGAACCGGGGGAGAAGCCTTGCATCATCTGCGGAGGAGCACACCAGGTGATAGATTGTTCCTGGAGGCATGACCATTGCTTCGGATGCGGCAAGCCAGGACACTTCCGCTCTTTCTGCCCACTGAAACCGGCGACTACTCCTTCAGCACTTCGGCGCAAGGAGAGAGGTACCACCACAGCCCCACAGGAGGTTCTATACGACGGCCAACCCAAAGCCGATCATGGCGACTCCGGATCCCAGTCTCCCCGCGTCGTGCGACGTTGGCCCAAGGGCTGCGGTCGGAAACCCCGCGACGACCCGGCAGAGGACGCACAGCCCTGGAAAGAGTAGCATCAGGTAATATTCCATTGTAGTTTCTCTTCCACTTCAGATCTCGTTGATACCGGCGCATCCCACTATAGTGATCCGGCCCTTAGGGGTATTTTTGACTCACATCTAAACTATTTAAGCCCTTAAGTGGAATAAAATTATTTAATTGTTAAAAGTTGGCCGGTGTGTGGTGCTGGTATTTTTCTGCGATAGGGCGCGGAAAATGATGGCCGACGGTGCGATCGGATCTGAAATCCGATGTCGGGATCTCCCGGAACGGAATTCTTAGTGATGCGGTGATTAGTCATGCATCGAAATCCGTGCGAAATATCTTGCACCCGTTGGAGATAAGGTGGGTTATCTCATAGGGGATAATTAATTAATTAATTAATTATCCGATGACAGAAAATAGAATTTCCTTACGTACGAATTAAAGAGGAAATTAATTAAAGATATAATACGAGCTATATAAGGGATCCCGATTATCGGAAAGAAAAGAAAAGAAAAATAAAACCCTAACCGGTGAGGAGAGAAAGAAAGAGAAAAAGGAAAAGACGGAACCCTAGCCGAAAAAAAGGGAAAGAAGAAAGAGAAGGAGCCCGATCTTCCCGGACATCGAACCGAAGGCAAGAACGCGACCGGACAACCTTCCCGTCGATCTTCGGTTAGTAAAATAATTGTTACAAATTATTTGGGATTTTTCCGTCGTCCTTTTTGTTTGAGTTTTTGGGTTTCTCCGTCGTATCCGTCACCGTCGCCGTCATCGTCGTCATGCTAGGGCACGGAATGGACGGCGGAGGCGCGCGGTGCCGCTAGGGCATCGCGCGGAGGAGAATCGCGGACGACCGATCGCCGCCGTAAGCGGCGATGGGACGGCGCGGGCACCGCGCGGGCTCTGCGCGGGTCGTACCCGCGCGGGCGCCGCGCGGGCGGCACCCGCGCGGACCCGCGACCGCGCGGGCGCCGCGCGGCTGCCGCGCGGGCGGCACCTGCGCGGACCCGCGACCGCGCGGGCAACGCGCGGGCGCCGCGCGACTTCCGCGCGGGCGGCACCCGCGCGGACCCGCGACCGCGCGGGCGCAGCGCGGGGCACCCACGCGGGCGCCGCGTGGGCAACCCCGCGCGCGGGCGCCGTGCGGGGCCACACCCGCGCGGGCGCTGCGCGGCCGCCGCACGGGCAGCACCCGCGCGAGGCGCCGCGCCGCGTGGGCGCTGCCCGCGGAGACACGCCGCGCGGTTTCGAACCGCGCGGGGCTCCGGCGGACGGCGACGGCGGCGCGGGATTCCGGTTTTCGTCAACCCGGACGGTGTTGGACTTTTCCGTCGAAAAGAGTAAATTGGGTCTTTTGTTTTAGGATGTTAGTGCACGTTTTTGACTATAGATATCCTTGCGAACTTTCTTTAGGTCCAGGTGCGCAGCGGGGGTGCGCGAAGGATTCAGGTGTTCCGATTTCTCTTCAACTAGGTGGGTACGGTTGCAATAAGTGCAACAAGTGCAGTAAGAGCATCGATCATCATTAAAATGCTCTTAATTGGTCTAACAAAGTAGATGGACAGTTTAACCTTTCGCATAATTGTATTTTATCTAACAATTGAAGCGGCTGCGGTCGCGGTGCTCACTACACGCCGATCTCGGCAAATCCGTTTTCGGATGCTGCACGTACACAGGCGGATTGGCCTCCGCATGGGTGTACTTTTCCGGAGAAGTGGTCTTTTTGACCCGTGTACCTCACAAAGGGGTGGGAGCCGTGAGGACCTCTTCGCGCCCGCTGAAAATAGCACACCAGCACCGTGAAGAGGTTAAAAGCATCAAAAAGGTGTTTGCGCACGAGGAGAGACTTCATGTCTCCCTGACAGGTACTCTGGGGTTAGTGCCCAACTTATTTATGTGCAAAGTTAGCGAAAGGTTCCGGTGTAATCGGTTTGCTCCTTATTCTCTTTTGATACTTAGACATCTACTTTGTTTGTCACTGACTTTACCCACTCCGTGACAGGTGTTACCAGGTGCGTTAGCCGGGAGGGCGGTGAGACTGCGTCGCGAGAACCGTAGTCAGGATACTTGGTTTTTATCTCGTTTTCCTTATACTTTAAATAGTTAATTTGCTTGTGGATCATATTAGTCGTGGACATGTATTAGTTAGCACTGTGGATGAGATGTACCTTTGCGTTTTAGATACTTTTAGTAATGTTTTCTTATGCGGCACGCTTTCATGAAAAGCTAAATGATTTCGAAAATGTTTTCTCAAAACGAAGTGCCGTGTGGGCACGGGTTTTGCAACCGCTGGTTTTATCCTTTCCAAACAGTGACGCCGCTTTAATAACTTGCTTGAAAAAAAAACAAGGTGTCGAGTGGACACCGGTCTTTTAAAACATTAGTTAAATTACTGTACTCTGTTTGACGATGTATGTCTATTGTATGGTTGATGGTTGATGTATGATGTTGTAAATGAAACGCATGTTGTAAATGAGACGCCGTGCATATACAAAGGAAACTCTGTCCGTGGGCAGAGAGAATTTGTGTATGTGGCGGTCTGGCACGCACCGGGGATGAGGTTTAAGTTACCTTGTTAAGAAAAAAAAAATAATACACGCAATTTTTCGCTTGAAAGACTCAAAAACCCCCGGGGGCGTGACACCTACACCTTCCCACCTTATTCTTTTCGCCCTTACCCATAGTTACTAGAAGAAAGCCTCCATTGTAGAAATAGGTTCGTTCGGACTACCGGGCAATCCCTCGAGGCAGGTAGCTATGTTCCTTCCCGGCCAGCGAGGTTGGGCAGGTTCTTATGCTCTATGAACTAGTGGGTATCCCGCTTAGGGATCTCGGTGGGGCGCTCGGGATAGACAGTCACTGCAAATTTGTAAGCGGTGTTTGACTGCCTGAAGTTTCAAGTGCGCCTCCGGGAACCGGGCTTGCTGGAACTTGCGAACTTAACTTGTAAGAACGTTTTCTGCTCGCCTTTCTTAGATTGGTGGAGGGTAGTGGAGTAGCGTCCATAATTTTGGTAGATCTGACCTCTCGACCTAGAGCCTTACTTTACGACGTTCTTGTTGCCGTGATTGGTAGGTGTGTCGTCGGCACTGTCGGTCGTGGGTGTTTGGGGAGGGGATACCCTAACTCGATTAGTTGGGAGATCCCCTTTAGCATCGACCCGACGCCCTCCGACCCCACAACGGGAGGAGAGGGCACCGCTGCTAACCGGTGAGGTTGGAGTTCCAAGCGATTAGTTTTGTACTTTCCTGTCCGATAAAGTTGGGAAGGCTACGTTGTCCTTGGGATTTAGTGGTAATCCTGCTTAAGGAGTTCGATGTGATCCTCGGTATGGATTGGCTCACTAAATACCAGGCGGTGACTGAGTGTGAGAAGCTCCAGGTGCGGCTGCAGGGACCTGGCTTTCCGGATCACGTGTACTTGGCATGTAAGAGCACCTCCTTCTCTTCTACTATCTCTGCGTTGCGGGCTAGGAAACTGATGGAGAGTGGATGTGTAGCATACATGGCCTCGGTGGACTTAGCGACTCGATCCTCGGCACTGCTCTCGGATATCCCTATCGTAAGGGATTTCTCAGACGTTTTTTCCGACCGAACTGTCCGAGATGCCCCCCGAGCGAGAAACCGAATTCACCATCGAGCTTCTCCCGGGTATGCAACCTATCACCAAGGCACCGTATCGAATGGCGTTTGTAGAATTAAGAGAGCTCAAGGCACAACTAGAAGATCTTTTGGATAAGGGGTTCATCAGGCCAAGTGTGTCGCCTTGGGGCGCACCCGTACTCTTCGTACGGAAAAAGGATGGGAGTTTGCATCTTTGCATCGACTATCGGGAGATAAACAAGGTTACGGTGAAAAACAAGTATCCCTTGCCTCGGATTGATGACCTGTTCGACCAACTACAAGGAGCGACAGTATTCTCGAAGATAGATTTGCAGTCCGGCTACCATCAGCTTAAAGTTCGAGGTGAGGATATACCTAAAACAGCCTTTTGAACTCGATATTGTCATTACGAGTTTACGGTTATGCCGTTTGGACTTACGAACGCCCCAGCGGTGTTCATGGATATGATGAATAGGATATTCAAACCCTTCTTGGACCAATTTGTAGTGGTCTTTATTGATGACATTTTGGTCTACTCACGAACAGATGAGGAACATAAGGAGCATTTGCGAGTAATCCTTCAGACTCTCAGGGATCAGAAGTTGTTTGCTAAGCTCAAGAAGTGTGAGTTCTGGCTTCGTGAGGTGAGCTTTTTGGGACACATAGTTTCCGCAACGGGAATTGCGGTGGATCCTAAGAAGGTGGAGTCAGTAACTAACTGGCCCCGACCGACTACAGTGACGGAAGTCCGAAGCTTCTTCGGTTTGGCGGGGTATTATAGACGCTTCGTGGAAGGTTTCACAAAAATTGCCACCCCTCTGAGTCGTCTAACCCGAAAAGGGGAGAGATTTGTGTGGATGACTCAATGCCAGGAGAGCTTCGAGGAACTCAAGGACAGGCTAACACGGGCACCCGTGCTTACATTACCGACACCCGGTGAGGACTTCGAGGTTTATTGTGATGCATCACGGAGGGGTCTTGGAAGTGTGCTGATGCAACAGGGAAGAGTCATAGCCTACGCATCAAGACAACTCAAGGATTATGAGCGAAATTACCCTACTCACGATCTGGAACTCATAGCGGTCGTTTTCGCTTTAAAACTCTGGAGGAACTACCTTTACGGAGCTCATTGCAACGTGTTTTCTGATCACCAGAGCCTTAACTACTTTTTCACGCAAAAAGATTTGAACTAACGGCAGAGACGTTGGTTGGAATCGTTGAAGGATTATGATTTGACCATTCAGTACCACCCTGGAAAAGCAAACATAGTAGCCGATGCCTTGAGCAGGAAGGGTCAAATAGAAAAGTTACCAGTGAGCACTATCACTCAGCAAGACCGTTTAATCGCGGATTTCTTGCGGATGAGATTAGAGGTTGTGCCGGCGGGTGCTGTTTCGCGACTTTTGTCCCTGGTGGTCAAGCCTACCTTGTTTGAGAAAATCCTGGAAGGTCAGAAGACTGACGCTCAACTACAGCTTGTACGGGACAGGATTCCTTCGGACCGGGAGGGCGACTTTTCGGTCGGTGCGGACGGTGCAATGTGGTTCCGAGGACGCATTTGTGTGCCCGATCTACCTGATCTGAAGGAAGAGATATTATCAGAGGCGCATTGCGCTTCTTACGTGGCGCATCCCGGTGGTACGAAGATGTACAGGGACCTTAAGCAGACTTTTTGGTGGCCTAAATTGAAGGGAGACGTAACGCGGTTCGTGGCGCACTATTTGACTTGTCAGCAAGTAAAAGCTGAACATCAGCGCCCCGCGGGGAAGCTGCAACCTTGTCACGCCCCGGGGGATTGTTTTTAGCGGAAACGAATTACAAAAGGTATGTATATTACAAAAGGTATGTATTTATTTTTTTTTTGAAAACCTTCTTCCCCAGTGCGTGCCCAGATCCGCCACATATACAGGATCACTCTACAAACGGACAGAGTCTCCCCTGTATATGCACGGCGTCACGGTTTGTACAATGTCCAATAACGGGTAAACATTCAATCACAACAATCCAGACATACAACCATTCCCAATGCGCTGAATAAAACTCACGGCCGATTAGTTTGAAAGGATAAACCCACAATTGTTGAAACGGCGCCCACCCGGCACCCATATTTTGAAAACCCTTTTTGAAAGCAACATAAACTCAGGGGTTTTGGAAAACAGTGCCCACACGACACTTAGGTTTTGAAATCCATTTTCGCAAACCATAAATCCACAAGGTTTTGAAAACGGTGCCCACACGACACCTGAGTTTTTGAAATAGTAGTTTTCGCAATCTTTTCTTTTGTTTGCTCTTTTATTTTCCAAAGCGGCCCACAGAGATGTAAAGAAAACTAAACAATTTATTTGTCACCATACTGACATCCACACCGACCCCACGAGGGTATCGAGAACCATCCACAGTCTACAAATAATAAATGGGATATGAAAGAAAGAGATAAAGTACTGTTCAGGTCTCCAGGGACCCAGAATCCCTTGTCGCGGCCTCACCGTCGCCTAACTCTCCCCCCTGTAGGACCCTGTCGCAAAGTGGGAAGTCAGCGACTAAACAAAAATGATAATAGCAAAGCAGGTAAAGAAAACGTCCAACCGTAGCCTATCCGGAGCAACCACCCTCGCAAGGGAAAAATAAAATCAAACACCTGTAAACCTGCAATACCCGATCCCGTCGGACAACTAAACCGACGGATCGCACCGCGCCCAAGTCGGACAACTAAACCGAATGGGTCGCACCGCTCCCACGTCGGACAACTAAACCGACAGGTCGCACCGCTCCCACGTCGGACAACTAAACCGACGGGTCGCACCGCTCACACCTTGGCGCATCCAAGCCCCACAACTAAAGAGGCCCCACTCCGTCCTGTGGGTATACACGGGTCATCGACCACTTTTCCGGAAAAGCGCACCCTTTGCGGTGGCCAAACCGCGGGTGCGCGTGCTGCAGCCCTGAGCAAGGTAACCAACCATATCAATAGTATTAAAGAGTAAGCTATAACCACTATCGTGTTAGCAACATAATATATATAATCAAGAGTAGAGTTATAACCGCTATCATGTTAGCTACATCGTGTAAAATCAAGAGTAAAACGACCGCCGGAAAACCGGCGCTAAGTACCGAAATAAAAACCCACAATTTTAAATATATTTCCAGTTTTCAAAGCCCGACCCTAACCCTCAGGACAAGTACTCACAGTATGATAACCATAACTGAAACGAGATTGTGCACAAAGGGTTTCTAAGGGTGTACCCACCTGAAACGCGAAGAAGAAGGTGTACGGAACTCCCGCTAAAACACTCCCACCCTGTGCCCGAAAAAGGTACAGTAAATAAATGATGTTAAAAACATCGTCGTGGTCAAAAACACTGAACAACGGGGCGAAACGGGCCAAAAACGGGCCGAAACGGAGTTACCGGGCTTCCGGGCTGGGGGCTGGTGCACGGGCAGAGGCGTGGACCGGGTCCACAGTGCAGAGGGTGCGCGGCGCAGACCGGGCTCATCGGGTGCGTGCACCAGGCAGCTTGGGCCGGGCCGGTGCACGCGCAGGGCGTGCACCGGGCTCACTCCCACGGGCGCTGCGGCACGCACCGGGTGCACGCTGGAGGCGTGCACCGCGGTAAGCGGGCCGGGCCGGTGCACGCGCAGGGTGCGCACCGGGCTCACCCCCATGGGCCGCGGCGACGCGCACCGGGTGCACGCTGGAGGCGTGCACCGCGATGCGCGGGCCGGGCTGGCGCACAGCGACCGTGCGCCCGGTTCCGCGCCTTCGGGCTGCGAGACGTGCGCCGGGCGCACGCCGCTCCGGTGGACCGCGCGGGGTGTGGTCCGTACGGGTGAACAGTAACCTCCCGTTTCGTCTCCCCGCGGCTCCGTGACGGCCCCCGCGAACACCGCGACTGCGGCAACGACCCCGTGGGCATGATAACGGCGGCGGCGGCCTCCGTTTAACACGGCGGCCGGCGGCTTCCCGTTACCCACACAACCCACCCGGCGTGCGACACCCGAACGACCACCACCCCTCGACCCACAGAAATTGCAAAAAGGACAAAAAGGAAAGCTCCAACCGCTCACCTTGATTCCGCCGGAGGAGGATGAAGGAAGAAGATCGTCCCCTCCACGCCGATCAATCCCGTAGAGAATGGACGATTTTTCCCTTTCTCTGCTCGATTCTCAGTCTCGGTTCCTCCGCCGGTTTCTTGGAAAAAAGGGAAAAAAAAGGGTTTCTAGGGTTTCCCCCCCGCACCCCCGATCGGTTTAACTTATACGAAGAGACTTTAAAATTAAACCCAGGTCAACAACCTTAGCCTTTTGAAATTGAACGAGAGGTCTAGATCGCCTCGGAAAACATGCCGATCGCCGGCACGCATTCCGATGCACCCAAGCAGATAGCAAACTTCAAAAATTGTTTCTGGGAGATCCCGGGGTCGGAATTCAAATCCGATCGCGCCACGACGGTCTGCCCAAAAATTCTCGAATTTCAACCCCTACCATAATCGATTGAAAAAAATATTCAATTAGGACCCAAAACGGAAACCGTAAGGTCGAGGTACCACCAAATAAATAAAATAATCCACTGACATAAAAAGATGAAAGGTCCGATCACAGCAGGATCCCGTCCGATCGCCCGAAAAGCGTGCCAGCCACTTAGCGCGGGTTTCAATGCACCACTCAAAGCAAACGCTTTGACCCCCATTCCGGGAGATCCGTAAATCGGAAACCGAATCCGTTCGCTTTGCCGTCCTCCGTTTTTCGAGCTCAATCGCAGAAAAATACTCGCGGTCCAGGCCAGCCCATTGCAGAAAACGCAGTTACAAGTTTTCCTAACAGTCCCGTCAGAAATAAAAGGGAGGCCTACCCGGGCAAGGGGACGCAAGGACTCTACATCACTCACCACTTAAAAGAAGTTTCGTCCTCGAAACTTAATCCTGGTCTGCAACGAGTAAATCTGGGTAGCAACTTTCTCTTCTCTGACGGTAGTTCCCAAGTCGCTTCACGTGCTTCCTGGTGGCTCCACAGGACCTTCACATAGGGATCGTCCGGTTGCGCAAACGTTTATGTCCTCCCGTGCTAAGGTCCGCACTGGTGTTTCACCGGAGCTCAGGTCCTCTCTAAGCTCCACAGCAGTGATCATCCATCATCCCAATCAAGTACGCAGGCTCGAAGCATATCTTCGAGAATCCGGATCGCTCGCTCGACTGTCCGTCGGTCTGGGGGTGAAACACCGTGCTGAAGTGTGGTTTAGTCTTTAAAGCTTGCCCTAGACTTTGCCAACTGTTCGACACCAGCCGAGAGTCTCTAGTCCACGTCGTACGGATGGTTGGAAAAAGAGTCGCCTTCGTTAGTCGATCTACCGTGACTCAAACTGCATCGCGTCCTTGAATATCTTCGTGTCACCCGGATGCGCCGTATAGGGGGGGCAGTGCGCCTCTAACGGTATCTCCTCTTTCAACTCTGGCAGCTCCGGTAAGCAATTTCGCCCTCGAAAACGTGTTGTGTCGTTCGCACTCGCTGAAGAGTCGCTCGCGGTGATCCGGGGGTCTTGTCTCGAATAAGTTGTATCTGTGCGCCTGTTTTCTGACCTTCTAGACTTGGCTCGACCATCAACGATAAAAGTCGCGCGACAGTACCGGTCCTGCTGAGTACTCGCGCTCGTCAGTTTCCTCCTCGACTTGACCCTTCCGCTCAAAACATCCGTTACTACACTTGCTTTTCCCGAGGTGATACTGGACGGTCCAGCCGAGTCCTTCAGCAACTCCAACCCATGCCTCTGCCGCAAAAACAATTCCTTCTCTGCGAACAAAACTCAACGCTCTGGCGATCCAAAAACACATCCCGATGACTCCAAAGGTGGTGTCTCCAACGTTTTAAACGGAGACGACTGCTGCCAGTTCCGGATCGTGTGCCGGGCAGTTCCGCTCATATTCCCTGTGATTCCCGTTGCTGACACAATGTCCCCAAAAAGTCCACTTTGCGAAGTCTGAACTCACATTTCTTAAACTCAGCAAACAGCCCCTGGTCCCTGAGAGTCCGGAGAATAATCTGTAAGTGCCTCTCGTAGTTGATCGAAGTGGTCGTCCATTCCGGACTTGTTCTTCACTGTAACCTTGTCTATCTCCCTGTAGTCGATGCGTAGACGCAGTCCTCCGTCTTCTTTCGCACGAAAGGCACGGGTGCGTCCCAAGGCGACACACACGGTCTGATGAACCCTTTATCCAGAAACTCCTAGTTGTGCGTGGCCCGGTAGAAGCTTGAAAGAGAGGATGACCCCCTTGCTCGGGGGTATTCTCGGCAGTTCAGTCAGGAGGACGTCGAAAGTAACCCCTACAACGGGGGTGTCAGTGAGAAATGCAGAGGGTCAAGTCGCTAGGCTCACTGAAACCAAGTAACTATACATCCGCCTGGTACCTCGTGAACCGGTCCATGCCCAGCACCTCGTAGTAATCCTGCTTCCCGACTCGGAATTCCCCGTCACAACGCCGCCGGTCCGCAAACCACCCCAGCTAGCGCTGAGCAGTTAGCAACAAAATCTCGCGATGCTCGAGGTACCCCAGTCGTACTACCCAACCAGTACCAATGAGCCCTTAAAAGTCTAGAACAACGAACCCGAAAACAAGGAAAACAACCGCACTAACGCATTCACAAGGCTTCAAGAGGTGCCAACAAAACAGGCTGGGTTACTACCACCCGAAAGTTTCCTCCCTGCACACAACGAACTCACCTGTCACCCACCCGGACCGCTCCTCTCCGTCACCACACGGATCACAAGCTCGAAGTCTAACCACCATCCCGACTACCCGTTCCGACTGTCCATCCTACCGAGGCGACGGTCAAGGCTATCGTTAGGTTTCAGCTCTAGGACTCACCATAAGGTCTACCCCACAAAAAGGGCTGCGTACGGGGCCTCCTAGCCGAAAAGTGACCAGTGCCAAAACTCCGAAGTAGTCGCCAGATTCCCCCTTGACTCACACCTGGCCCAAACAGATCAACAATCCAAAACGCTCCCAAAACTAAGCCTCAAGGCTATGTCTTAGTCATGGGAAGCTAGCAACACAACCCGCCAGGTAAGGTCCTACCTCAGTCCTGGCACCGACGGGGTGTGACGCTCTCAATTGCCCCTAACTCTCGGTCCCAAACCGTTGCCCCACCAAGTACCGGGCATCGAAACAAGCGGTAAACCTCCAGACCAAAAGTGACACTCCCAACTATGGAGAAAACCTAAGCTCTAGGTCCGCTCAACAGTGACCTCAGGTACCGAAGACTATCCATCTGAAACCAAAAGGGTCAGAAGAAGACAAGCCACGAAAACAGCAAGAAGAACCCTATCAGAAGTTACCTAGGTTCACTAAACGCACTCGAGGGGATCACACGCCAACCCACCAATAGGACGACCTAACCGGCCCTCTAGCGCAGAACACAGGAACTCGACCCAGAGCTACCGGGCATCACCCAGCGTCAAAAGCTAATTCCCCCAATAACAAGTCGCCACTTACGCGCACTTGTGCAACGCGGGACACGGCCTCTCTAACCAAAATCGAGCCCAAAGGACAAGATTCACTAGCCCTGGGGGTCTCCTTTTTCAATCCAAAGGAGAACCCCAAGGCCCCCATCACGTCGATCTCTACAACCATCGCAGTGTCTATAGTGAGAAGCCGAACTATGGGTAACAATCATAGGGGAAGAATCCTCATTCCCACCCATACCTTGCCCATGGTGCAAAAAGAAACGGCCGACTACCCGCTAAAACCCAACACCCGAAGACCTAGAAGGTACAACCTTAGACCAACGGCTGTCCAGCTACCCACGACCGACAAACAGCCGACCACTAACAAACACCGGCGGATTACTCTACCCCCAGTCGCCGTCACTAACGACGACCAGCACGTCGGCAGGGGAAGGGGGTTCGAAAAACAAAAGCCGGCGCAACGATCTGCTGTGATAACAGCCGCACCAAGTGCATGAACAACGTCAGCAGGCCCACCGTGTCCGTGCTGGTTGCTTAATCCATTGATTCCTAGCAACCATCAATACCCCGGTGGCAGCCGGCCTCGACCCCAGCCTCCACCAACAACACGACTACACATGCACGACAACCACGCTAACCGAGAAAACAAAACTTAACCCGTACACCCACACAACACAAGTCAGTTTTAGCCTCCTGCTAGCATAGCACTCAAACAACTATCGAGAAAAGGGACCTATACTTTCCCCACCCCCCCCCCCCCCCTCGATCACTCGCGTTCTACGCTTCTATGCCATTCATTTCATTCATTTGTAGCTAAGTGAGGTATCTTTGTGGATGTCGGGCACAAAATGTTGTGATTGAAGAAAGTCTCTGATACCATCTTAATCTGTCACGCCCGGGGGATTAATTTAGCGCGAAACGAATTACAAAAGGTATGTATATTACAAAAGGTATGTATTTATTTTTTTTTTTGAAACCTTCTTCCCCAGCGCGTGCCCAGATCCGCCACATATACAGGATCACTCTACAAACGGACAGAGTCTCCCCTGTATATGCACGGCGTCGCGGTTTGTACAATGTTCAATAACGAGTAAACATTCAATCCAACAATCCAGACATATAACCATTCACAATGCGCAAATAAAATCACGGCCGATTAGTTTGAAAGGATAAACCCACAATTGTTGAAACGGCGCCCACCGGCACCCATATTTTGAAAACCCTTTTTGAAAGCAACATAAACTCAGGGGTTTGAAAACAGTGCCCACACGACACTTAGGTTTTGAAATCCATTTTCGCAACCATAAATCCACAAGGTTTTGAAAACGGTGCCCACACGCACCCGAGTTTTGAAATAGTAGTTTTCGCAATCTTTTCTTTTGTTTGCTATTTTATTTTCCAAAGCGGCCCACAGAGATGTAAAGAAAACCTAAACAATTTATTGTCACCGTACCGACATCCACACCGACCCCACGAGGGTATCGAGAACCATCCACAGTCTACAAATAATAAATGGAATGTGACAGAAAGAGATAAAGTACTGTTCGGTCTCCAGGGACCCAGAATCCTAGCCGCGGCCTCACCGTCGCCTAACTCTCCCCTGTAGGACCCTGTCGCAAAGTGGGAAGTCAGCGACCTAAACAAAAATGATAATAGTAAAGCAGGTAAAGAAAAACGTCCAACCGTAGCCTATCCGGAGCAACCACCCTCGCAAGGGAAAAGTAAAATCAACACCTGTAAACCTGCAATACCCGATCCCGTCGGACAACTAAACCGACGGATCGCACCGCGCCCAAGTCGGACAACTAAACCGAATGGGTCGCACCGCTCCCACGTCGGACAACTAAACCGACGGGTCGCACGCTCCCACGGTCGTACACTAAACCGACGGGTCGCACCGCTCACACCTTGGCGCATCCAAGCCCCACAACTAAAGAGGCCCCACTCAGTCCTGTGGGTATACAGGGTCATCGACCACTTTTTCCGGAAAAGCGCCACCTTGCGGTGGCCAAACCGCGGAGTGCTGCGTGCGCAGCCCCGAGCAACGTAACCAAACCATACCAATAGTATTCAGAGAAGCTATAACCGCTATCGTGTTAGCAAAACATTAATATACATAATCAAGAGTAGAGTTATAACCGCTATCATGTTGCTACATCGTGTAAAATCAGGAGTTAAAACGACCGCCGGAAA
>JAQNDB010002586.1:0-35472 GCA_029204045.2 Tillandsia leiboldiana
CGACGATAACGGGGCCAAGATTGGGGAAAAACGAGGCACACAGCAAAATCCGGATCGCCGCTGTTCAAACTTCCAGAAAAATCTGGGAACGCACCACGAGGTAGAAAAAAGTGAGGAACAACTTCTCTTCAATGACCTCTCTCCGATTCTCTCTCTTTCTCTCAGAAAACCGAGAAAAAGAAGGGAGGGGAAGGGCTATTTATAGGCCCAAAAAATCTTTTGGGAAAAAGACCTCTGTGTCCCCACTTTCGGGCGGCTACAGTACCCAGGCCACTTTCGGGCGTGAACAGTGCAGCCCGGCCGCGTTTCGGGCGGCTACAGTGCGGCCCGGCCTAGGGGTTTCCGGGCGCGCACGTGCGGCCCGGCCCAGCCCGCCCGCGCACGGGATCCCTTCCCGTCCAACCGGCCGTCCGACCCGGCCACGGCCCGCCACGTGTCCGCCAAACAAGCGGCAGCCGTGCGGGCCCAACGGGGAAGCGCCACGTGTCCCCCGTGATTGGCGGCAGGGTGGGTGCGCCAGCCAACGGCGTGGCGACACGTGGCCCCGCCCGACACGGCTGTCGGCGGGCCGCCGCCACCACGTGCGCCCATGTGCGCGTACGGCCGCCGCCGCGTGGCGCCGCGTGCGCCACGCGCACATGGACCAGCCAACCCGGGGCCGCCACGTGGCGCGCCCCGGTCCACCGTGCACCGCGCCCCCTCCGCGCCTGCCCGGCCTGCCCGCGCTGCCCGCGCACCCTCCCGTGCGCCGTGTGCCTTGCACCGGCCCAACCGCGTGCCGCCACGTGGCCCGCCGGTCCACCATGCACCGGCGGCCCTTTCCGTGGACCGGGGGCGTGCGCCGGCCCAATGAGGAGCCGCCACGTGTCCCTGGCCGGTCACAGGTCCCCCCCATGCACCATTTTTTCACAGAAAAACTTCCGGGGGTCCGTTTTTGGGCATCCGGACTCCGTTTTCAACAAATAAAAAGCCGTTTTCAAGCGTTTTTCCGCGCTGAATCCAAATACGGCCTCCGATTGGCCCAAATCTTTCTATATAATTCGGCAATTACCTTCGAAGGTCAAACCAACAGTAAATACCACACTGTGTCCATCCGTAGCATCCCTTTGATGCACTGTGGGACCTAATACACCAATAATAGGTGTTTCACACCAGGATTCACGGGAAAAAACTGAACGGAAACCTGGGCCACTACATCCTCCCCCACTAACAAAAGTTTCGTCCTCGAAACGAAAATCGTACCTCAATCCTGAGCCCTCGAACAGGTAGGGGTAGGCGTCCAACATCTCTGACTCCAGCTCCCAAGTAGCCTCGCGCTCGTCATGATAGATCCAAAGGACCTTCACATAGGGAATGGCCCGACTGCGCAATTCTCGCACATCTCGATCCAGAATCCGCAGTGGGCGCTCCTCGTACCTCAAATCCTCGCTGATCTCAAGTGGCGTGAAGTCGATGACGTGCGATGGGTTGAAGACGTACCTCCTCAGAGTAGAAACATGGAACACAGCATGGACACCAGCAAGTCTCGGGGGAAGTGCAAGTCGGTAAGCAACTGGCCCGATACGCTCCAATACCTCAAAGGGTCCAATGTATCGGGGACTGAGTTTCCCGCGAATGCCAAACCTCCTTATCCCTTTGGTCGGCGAGACTTTCAGAAATACATGATCTCCCACCTGAAACTCTAAGTCTCGTCGCCGAACATCAGCATAGCTCCTCTGTCGACTCTGAGCGATCTGAAGGTGCTGTCGGATCACTCTGACCTTTTCTTCTGCCTCTAGCAACAAATCTGGTCCCAGAGTCCTTCTCCCCCCCACATCACTCCAATATAGCGGTGATCAACATTTGCGTCCGTACAACGCTTCAAACGGAGCCATTTGGATGCTCGCTTGAAAGCTGTTGTTGTACGCAAACTCAGCCAGTGATAAGTGTCGAATCCATCCACCACCAAAATCTATCTGTCACTATGGAAGCTGGCACCCCATGTACCTCACTATCTCATCCAAGTATAACTGGGCTAGTCGTTCGAGTGGCCAAGTAGTCTGCATAGGCAAAAAGTGCGCTGACATGGTAAGTCGATCCACAATTACCCAGATAGCATCTGCACCTCCCTGTGCCCTCGGCAATCCGACCACAAAATCCATCGTAATGTGGTCCTATTTCCACTCGGGAATTGGGAGACTCTGTAGCTTGCCAGCTGGCACTCGATGCTCAGCTTTTACCTGCTGACAAGTTAAACACTGAGACACAAACCTCCCAATATCCCTTTTCATGCCATTCCACCAGAAGTGTGCCTTGAGGTCCTTATACATCTTAGTCCCCCAGGATGAAGGGTATAAGGTGTATAATGGGCCTCTCTCAATATCTGCTCTCTGATCTCAGCATCCACTGGCACACATGCTTGGTCCCTGTACCTCAGTACTCCCGCAGCATCCATTGTAAAATCCCCTGATCGATCACTCGAAATCTGATCTCTAATCCTGGTCAAATAGGGGTCCTCACTCTGTTCTCTCGGATCCTCTCCAGCAGAGTGGGCTGCACGACCAAAGACATCAGTCTAGCAGAAACCCCAGGGGATACAACCTCTATCTCGAGCCGTCTCAACTCCTCTAACAGTGGCGCTTGATTTGTAATCAACATGGACAAACTCTGCACCGCTCTCCTACTCAAGGCATCTGCAACCACGTTGGCCTTTCCTGGATGGTAAAGGATATCCACATCGTAATCCTTCAATCACTCTAACCATCTGCGCTGCCTCAAATTCAGTTCCTTCTGCGTGAACAGGTACTTTAGGCTCTTGTGGTCGGTGTAGATCTCACAGTGCTCCCCATATAAGTAATGGCGCCAAAGCTTCAGTGCAAACACCACGGCAGCAAGTTCAAGTCATGGGTAGGGTAATTCTTCTCGTAATCCTTAAGCTGTCTCGATGCATAAGCAATTACCCTCCCTTCCTGCATCAGCACACATCCAAATCCACTGTGCGATGCATCACTGTAGATCACATATCCTTTCCCCATAACAGGGAGGGAAAGGATAGGAGCGGTCATCAATCTATCCTTTAGCTCCTCAAAGCTCCTCTGGCAGTCCTCACTCCAGATAAACTTAACTCCTTTACGCGTCAACCGAGTGAGGGGTGTGGAAAGTTTCGCAAAGCCTTCCACGAACCGACGATAATAACCAGCTAACCCCATGAAGCTGCGCACCTCAGATACAGTCGTCGGTCGGGTCCAATCTCAAACTGCCTCAATCTTCGCCGGGTCTACTGCTACACCGGCGACGGAAATCACATGGCCCAAGAAAGCTACCTCCCGAAGCCAAAACTCGCACTTTGACAGCTTGGCATACAACTTCTTATCTCGTAGAAGTTGTAGCACAGTCCTCAAGTGCTCCTCGTGCTCGGCCTCGCTTCGGGAGTAAATAAGGATATCATCAATGAACACCACCACAAAACGATCCAGAAAGGGCCGAAATATCCTGTTCATCAAGTCCATAAAGGCGACAGGGGCATTAGTCAATCCAAACGGCATAACTGTAAACTCATAATGCCCGAACCGTGATCTGAAAGCAGTCTTAGGAATATCCTCGGCCTTCACCTTCAGTTGGTGGTAACCAGACTGTAGATCAATTTTGGAAAATACACAAGACCCTTGCAGCTGATCAAAGAGATCATCGATGCGCGGCAAAGGGTACTTGTTCTTAATGGTCACTTTGTTCAATTCCCTATAGTCCACACACAACCGAAGTGACCCATCCTTCTTTTTCACGAATAGCACCGGCGCTCCCCAAGGCGACACACTTGGTCTAATAAAGCCCTTATCCATCAGATCTTGCAGCTGTGCTTTAAGCTCTCGCAGCTCAGCCGGTGCCATCCGATAAGGAGCCTTAGAGATTGGCGCAGTTCCTGGAACTACGTCAATCACAAACTCAATCTCTCTGTCTGGCGGCATACGAGTCATCTCAGGTGGAAAAACATCCGGAAACTCGCGGGCAATAGGAATATCCCCGAGTCCCGGTGCCGTCGTAGGCCCCTCAACAACACTAGCCAAAAAGGCAACACATCCACGACGAATCATCCGCCTCGCTCGGGAAGTCGAAACCATAGAGGCAAAGAAAGCACTCTGACATCCCCGATATACAAACATCTCCTGGCCTGGCTCTCTAAAAGTGACAGTCCTCACGGCACAATCAATAGTCGCGAAATACCGAGCCAGCCAGTCCATCCCAAGAATCACATCAAAGTCCCTCAGCTGTCTCAAGACCAACAGGTCTGCTGGCATAATCCAGGACTCGATTTGCATCGGGCAGGACCAACAACACTCCTCCACGTGCAAAGTGTGATCGGGAATTTGAACCTCTCGTGCACGTGGCAAAAGTCCTACCTCTAACCCATGTAATGATGCAACTGATCTACTAATGACAGAATGCGATGCTCGTATAACAACTAAGATGTGAATCCAAATGCCAGAAATAGACCATACCTGCCACCACACAGTCAGCTGTAGCAGAATCCCCCGCCTGCGCTAAGCCATCCTGACCGCTCAAAAACGGCTGTCTCTCACCGGAAGGGTGTGGGGGCAAAACTCGGTCTGCCAGGAGACCTGTCGATGAAGCTCCCGGTCGTAGCTGGGAAGTAGTAGGGATGAACACTAAAGTGGGTGCCGCCGCCGTCCCCGAGGGGCACGCAACTCGCAGGTGCCCGGGCTGTCCACACCTATAGCAGCGACCCCACATCTGGGCGCAGGTGCCGAGAAAATGCTGACCTCCACAGAAAATACAACTGTAGGGAGCCCGCAATTGCCGTGTCTGCTGCTGCTGCTGAGACCTCTGCTGGGATACGATAGAGGCCAATGCTGAATAAGGTGGTACAAAGGTCGGGAGGGGGCATGTAGCTCGGATGTGACCAGCCTGTCCACATCGGAAGCATCGACCCCGTCTCAAGTCACAGGTACCTGATGGATGCTGTCTCCTACAGAAAACACACCTGCCGCGAAGCCGTGGCCGTCTACGAGAACTGGCCTGTCCAACAACATCCGGGGCTGGGCGTTTCCTCTCTAAATGCTGCTCTGAAGCCCTGGCCCCCTCTCCAACTGCCGAATCACCCCTCTGCGCCAGCAGCTGCTCCAGGCGCTGGTCCTGTCGAAAGCTCCTCGCCACCAAATGAGTCACCAAGGCCCGCAGTTCCCCCAACTCGGCAGATACAGCCTGCTCGGGCTCCTCAGAAGGGGTGGGGATACCCCCGGCGGAAAAACGACGACGGGGCGACATGCTGTCACAAAAAGGCACAAATCAGCAATAAACCCCACACGACCCAATCTAGCGAAAGTCAAAGACATCCCCCTTTTTCTGTGACTTTATGTTGTCTGCAGCCAACATAACGGTCCACCAGAAATTGGGTATGTCGATCCCTCTCCACTCACTGGAAGAGTCCAATAAATAAATCAACGACTTTCGCGGAATGTCCCGTCTCTCACGCCCTATCATCCTAGGGTCTGCCAAAAGCCTAGGGTTTCCTAAGTCCCAACTGACCTATCCCTAAGCTCTGATACCAACTTAATCTGTCACGCCCCGGGTGTGAACCAGAACCCGGGCCCGCCAACAGATCTGCCGTGCACACGGAATTTTCCATGTACACGAAGCGCTGGTAACCTGCTCAGATAGATAATATACAGTAAAAGAGCGTAAACAGAGCTGAACTAATAGAACTAAAAGTAATCTCAGACTGAAAATAAGATACAAGCTGAAATAAAGTACAATAAACTCCCAGCTTACCATGAATATACAACCAGCTGGCTAAAGCCAGTCCCAAAAGTAAACTAATATAGTCTAAGATACAAAAGGGGTACAATAAAAGTCTAGCTACTCTCACAGTCGGGGTAGATGATCTAGCTAGTCCGCAATCCTCTTATCTCGATCTGCCGCTGAAGGCCCAGCAGCTCCCGCAGACGACTCTGCAAAACACAGGGGTAAAGGACAGAAAACAACAATGGGGGGTGAGAACTACTAGATAAACCAGTAGCCTCCCCTAGTGGGTAAAACCTCAAACACTGACACACCCACTAGGACTATAAGAGGCGAAAAGGGAAGAACAGTGGTATGCAATAAAGACTGCTGAAAAAGGAAACTACCACTACTAAGCCTCTAAATGTAGTGCCAAAAGATAACTATAAATATGCAACTGTAAAGCTAACTGCCCAAAGAAACCCAATCAAAGGGCCAGGAAATACGGGCACTGCCTGCTCTGTCGTCACTCGCAACTCATCAAGGTGCCCGGCGCTCGGCACGGTGTAAAGCCTACTCCGGAGTGGCACTCGAGGGGAGCGACCCACACGAGTAAAGTACCTCTGTATCAAGCATCTCTGTAACCAATGTCTCACAATAGCAGGACTGGATCATGACTATGATCAAAGTGGGAAATATCCATCCACTAAAGTAACCCTGATCCCCAATCAGACGCAATAGTAATCAACAAGTGGGAAACACCATCCACTAGGAAAATCTGAAACCCAATCTGATGCATAAGTGAACATCCGGTCAACCGCCTAATGTCCGCGGTCGCCGCAACACCCTATAAGTCCACAATCTGATATCATAAACAATATCTGGCTAACCGCCTCATGTCCGCGGTTACCACAATACCCCACAATATATATAATCGAGTCAAACCTGTCCCAGACTCAAGCCTCAACTACACTATCCCAAACCCTGCTCAAACCGAGCAACATATATCCAAATGCGAAGGAGAATAGTGAAACATGGTTTCTCCTAAGTCAAGTCCCAAAGATAGTGTAGCAATAAATAGTAGTCCATTTAGATGTCCAAACAAGCATGCAAAGGTTCACATTTAAAAACAGAAGGAAAGTATTGGGTATTTATTTAGAAAAAGATGGTTATATGATAAGACTATTGCATGCGCTGATAGGTTACAGCATATGTCTAGCAACAGTGTCCCAGTTTATTATAAATGAGCTATTATATTATTTGTGGGGTTTACTTATGCATTTTATGATTAAAAGTACCGATTATCAATTTAAAGTCGGGAGTCTCTAATACTCCTAGTGAGATAGTCAGAAGTGAGGTAAGCAACAACCACCCACCTCGAAAAGCGTGCACAATACCCCAAGAAAATACCCGCTGTCCTCTATGCACACTGTCAGCTGAAACAGTATCCTACAACATCACATAAGTGTACACGGTGTAAAAACTACAAGTCTCAAAACAGACTTGCTGTTTTTTTAATCAGCACGCAAAATGAGGAATTTCACCTCTGTACCGAGTTCCAAAAATCCCAGAAAAATCACGTTTGCGTTCCTCGCGAAAAGTAGCCCAAAATCGACTGTTGAATCGCCTCGATCTGATATTCCTACACGGAGAAACAATTCGTCGAAGTCGCCGCTGTCCAAAAACCCAAATAGCAAAAGAGGGGGTCAAAACACCTCGGGAATCGTGCCAAGGAATCGGAATCCAAAGAAACCACCAACACGGAAAATGAAGCCCTACCTCTTAGGAACACACCGGCAAAGAAATCGTCGAAAGAGGACTCCTGTACTGCGCAGGGGACTCCTCGGACTGAAATGCGACGATAACGGGCCAAGATTGGGGAAAAACGAGGCACACAGTAAAATCCGGATCGCCACTGTCGAACTTCCAGAAAAATCTGGGAACACACCACGAGGTAGAAAAATCAGTGAGGAACAACTTCTCTTCAATGACCTCTCTCCGATTCTCTCTCTTTCTCTCAGAAAACCGAGAAAAAGAAGGGAGGGGAAGGGCTATTTATAGGCCCAAAAAATCTTTTGGGAAAAAGACCACTGTGTCCCCACTTTCGGGCGGCTACAGTACCCAGGCCCACTTTCGGGCGTGAACAGTGCAGCCCGGCCCGCGTTTCGGGCGGCTACAGTGCGGCCCGGCCCAGGGGTTTCCGGGCGCGCACAGTGCGGCCCGGCCCAGCCCGCCCGCGCACGGGATCCCTTCCCGTCCAACCGGCCGTCCGACCCGGCCCACGGCCCGCCACGTGTCCGCCAAACAAGCGGCAGCCGTGCGGGCCCAACGGGGAAGCGCCACGTGTCCCCCGTGATTGGCGGCAGGGTGGGTGCGCCAGCCAACGGCGTGGCGACACGTGGCCCCGCCCGACACGGCTGTCGGCGGGCGCCGCCACCACGTGCGCCCATGTGCGCGTACGGCCGCCGCCGCGTGGCGCCGCGTGCGCCACGCGCACATGGACCAGCCAACCCGGGGCCGCCACGTGGCGCGCCCCGGTCCACCGTGCACCGCGCCCCCTCCGCGCCTGCCCGCGCTGCCCGCGCACCCTCCCGTGCGCCGCGCGCCTTGCACCGGCCCAACCGCGTGCCGCCACGTGGCCCGCCGGTCCACCATGCACCGGCGGCCCTTTCCGTGGACCGGGGGCGTGCGCCGGCCCAATGAGGAGCCGCCACGTGTCCCTGGCCGGTCCACAGGTCCCCCCATGCACCATTTTTCACAGAAAACTTCCGGGGGTCCGTTTTTGGGCATCCGGACTCCGTTTTCAACAAATAAAAAGCCGTTTTCAAGCGTTTTTCCGCGCTGAATCCAAATACGGCCTCCGATTGGCCCAAATCTTTCTATAAAATTCGGCAATTACCTTCGAAGGTCAAACCAACAGTAAATACCACACTGTGTCCATCCGTAGCATCCCTTTGATGCACTGTGGACCTAATACACCAATAATAGGTGTTTCACACCCAGGATTCACGGGAAAAACTGAACGGAAACCTGGGCCACTACATGAGAACTACTAGTAAACCAGTAGCCTCCCCTAGTGGGTAAATCCTCAAACTCCGACGCACCCACTAGGTCTACCAGAGGCAAAAAGGAAAGAAGAGTGGTAAGCAATAGAGACTGCTGAAGAAAGGAAACTACCACTACTATGCCTCTAAATGCAATCCGAAAATGGAATAACCATATGCATCAGTAACCAACTGACCGAAATAAACCCAATCTATGCCGCCCTCATCATCGGGCAAGTAAGCCGTGTTGATGTGATAGCAAAAACTCCTGCTGCCGCCCTCATCATCGGGCAAGTAAGCCGCGCTGATGTGATAGCAAAAACTCCTGCTGCCGCCCTCATCATCGGGCAAGTAAGCCACGCCGATGTAATAGCAAAAACTCAATGCCTGTCTGACCCCCACCCTCCGGAGGGGAACTCGAGGGGAGCTACCCACACGAGGAAAGTAACCATGTCACAAGTATTATAAAAGCAGGACTGGATCACTACAATTCCTAAGTGGAACAAATCCCTCCACTAAAGAAACCCCGATCCCCAATTTGATGCATAAGTGAATATCCAGTCAATCGCCCAATATCCGCGATCGCCACACTACCCGACAATCTATAATCATGTCCAATAGCCGACACCTGGTCAATCGCCCAATATCCGCGGTTGCCGCAATACCCTGCCATCCACAATCATGTCCCACAACCGACATCCGGTCAACCGCCCAATATCCGCGGTTGCCGTAAAACCCACAATTCACAATCCAGGCCCCGGCTACACTATCCCAAACCCCTGCTCGAACCCGAGCAACAAGAACCACCTGACTAAAGAATAAAGAGAAAAGAAGCTAACATGGTTTCTCCTAAGTCAAGTTCCAACATGATAATGTAGTGATAAAAGATGGCCTAACTAGATGTCCATACAAGCATGAAAAAATCCCGGCAAGATAGAAAGAATATAGATATCATTTTCTGACTTATGTTTTAGCATGATAACAATTCCTGGCATTCAATAAAGCAGGATATCCCAAGTCCTATAACCGTTCTCACATGAATAGCAAATATTAATCATAAATCTCATATAAACCGCTACTTGCCCACAAATAAACTATCCACCTATATGTCACGCCCCGGGGTCGAAACTGCGACCCGGGCTCGCCAACAGATCCGCCGCCTATAAAAAATCCCGCATAGGCGAAGCGTCCTACCTGCAAGAAAAGGGACTACAGCTAAACAGATATCAGAGCTACAAAATAAAAGAGCTGTAAAACTAAAACCAAACATCTGTACCACTGGAAACGACGATACAATGTCCATCTCCCATAAATGATAATCATACAATATCCTCAAATACAATAAACCAGAACTCAACAGGGAGGTAACCAGAAATAATACATCAATGTACAGGCTCTCAGTGCAAGTCAGATGTGACGCCCCACTTCCCAGGGGGTCACCCATCCTAGAACTACTCTAGCTCTAGCACGCTTAACTCTCATGTTCCTCTTGGATCTTGCTACCATCCAAAATGCTATAGCCGGGTTAGAGATTTAGTCCTATTATATCATTTATATAGAGGACTAATCCAAATTCCGGGGGTGTCACATTCTTCCCCCCTTTAAGCCCTGACGTCCACGTCAGGCTCAAGCACACTCACAAGCACCAGGCGATGTGAGACTCGTCTCGCTAGCCTTAGCCGACCTTGTGAGGAGCTGCACTCCACTCACAACGGTCATTAGCCGGGGAGCCTCGCTCTACCCGCTATATAACCCTGGCTCAGCCGAGACTCATCTCACATTTTCCGGCTGGTGAATGGCTCTGATACCAACTGTGATGCCCCACTTCCCAGGGGGTCACCCATCCTAGAACTACTCTAGCTCTAGCACGCTTAACTCTCATGTTCCTCTTGGATCTTGCTACCATCCAAAATGCTATAGCCGGGTTAGAGATTTAGTCCTATTATATCATTTATATAGAGGACTAATCCAAATTCCGGGGGTGTCACATCAGATCCTCACAATACAATGATCTCTCTAAAGCGGGAAAGTAAATAATCTACTGACTGTACTCAGGATCTCCAATGTAGGGGTACCGCTACTCTCCACAGACGGGTAGGGATCTAGCTCGCAACTCCCTCGCCTCGAACAGCAACCGCAGAATCAGCAACACCTGCTAAGACTCTGCAAAACAAAGGAGAGAAAAGAAAGTGGAGGGGGAAAACCCCCAATGGGTGTGAGAACTACACCAAAAGGGAGTTCTCAGTGGGTACCACCGCCAGGCCCGACGATCTGCCCACTAAGTCTACTAGAAGCATAAAATAACCATGCAGTAAAAACTGAACAAGAAAGCTGGAGATACTCAACAGCTACCACACCTCTATCTAAATGCTCAAAAGGGAAAAACCAAAAAAAGGTATGCAACCACTCGCACATGAAGTGCACAATCGAACCAATCGAGCTGACTGCCACATCTGGTCCAGTCAAGCCTGCGCCCACCTACAACCACCTCCCACTGCCGGGCAGGAATTACATAGGATGTCCAAACGGGCTAACTCGCTATCGAATAGTGGCACATGCAGGTTGTAGCCGAAATCCATGCTCTCTCTCTCAGAACAGATAGACTCAAGATCCTCAACCTCTCGCCCAACGGTCGAAAAACTCATAACTACCTCGGGACCACCGTTAACCCCAAACGGTTCCCAACAACACTAGCACTGGTCTAAACACAGCTACTAAACTCCACTCAGCCCCCTAACACGAGTGCAGCAATAAAAGTACCTGCCTGAATAAACCCAATCTAATCACCAGTAAACACTAGTATTGCCTGCTCTGCCTGCCGCATCGGGTATGCCAGCCCACGCATAACACCGATGCAAAGAAGGAGTCTCAAGGACTCAAAGTCTGTCTGTCACACACTCCGGAGTGGCACTCGAGGGGAGCGACCCACACGAGTAAAGTATCTCAGTAACCAGTAACATAAGTATCATAAAACAGCAGGACTGGATCACGACTCTGATCAAAGTGGGAAAGCCCATCCACTAAAGAAAACCCCGGTCCTCAATCAGATGCAATAGTACTCAAAAAGTTGGAAACTTCGTCCACTAGAGGAACCTGATACCCAATCTGATGCATAAGTAAATATCCGGTCAACCGCCCAGTATCCGCGGTTGCCGTACTGCCCCACAAACCACAAACCCATAACCGACCTCTGGTCAACCGCCCAATATCCGCGGTTGCCATACTATCCTGCCATCTACAATCAAGTACAACCGACACTCGGCCAACTGCCCAATATCCGCGGTCGCCGCAATACCCACAATCCACAAACAAACCCAACATGCCCCAGACTCGAAGTCTCGACTACACTATCCCAAGCCCCTGCTTAAACTCGAGCAACACGAATCTAGAATCTAGAAAGAAAGGAGAAAGAACAAACATGGTTTCTCCTAAGTCAGATTCCAATATGATAGTGTAGCAGTAAATGATGGCCTATCTAGATGCGCAAACAAGCATGCATTTGTCCTCAAGAAAATGAAAGGGAGTAAATCACATAATAGCTCCACAAGGGTATAACCAACATGCCAAAATCACTAATGAACTACACCTGCCCATAATCCATGATCCGTAATAACTCCTCGGAGTAATATCCGCACATAGATACATAATCCTGCCCCATCGAGTAATCATATCATAAAAGACTATGTGCAACATGGCATGCTAAGCAAATAGTACTAAAGTATGTCAATCTACATGATCTAGGCCATTCCTTAAGCTTCCATCTCGATGCTAGATATTGTACAAGTAAACATGCATGCTAACCATCACATAGGGTAAATTCCTTTAGGTAAGCTTTTACTATTCATTATCATGGATATCCAAATCATGCAAGTCATCAATAATATTTAACATAAATATTAATCTTGCAATTCCCTTATGCAATCATCCTTCCTAGCTTACCTCACAATAACATACAATGTACCCTAAACATGCATGCATTCTAACATAAAGAATTAGAGAACCGTCCACCGGTTCTGGAGATGAAGCAACCCACCTGAAACGCTTTCCGCAGGCAAAGCTGAAGTCGGTGAAGTGCGTAGTCACACGCTATCCAAAATCCGCCGAAACTGCACCCTCGGTACTCTGTCGCACCAGCCTCAGCTACAACCAATATTGCAACTACAACACAGCAATCAAATACCCCACAACACCCAAAAATAGCACATGTTATTTTTACAAACCAGCAGAGAAGAGGGGGAATTTCACCTGCATACAATCCTCAAAAAATCCTAAAAAAATCACGGTTGCGCTCCTCGCGACGAGTAGATCCAAATCGAGTATTTACACACTCCGTTCCGACACCTGTAGGCCAAGATATAAATAAAACACTGCGGTATACCGAAATATCCACAAATAAAATCCTGAAGGAAATCAGTCCGAAAGAAGCATAATTATCACCTTTGAAGAGTCCTCCAAAAATTTCGATAAAAATACGGGCGCGTTCCCCTCGAAGCGTAGATAACAATCGAGTCCTTAAACGCCTCATTTCGATGCTCGTAGACTGAGAAAATCCAACAATACTTCACCGCTGTCCCGTACCTCGTAGCAGTACAAAGGGTCACAGAAAAGCCTCGGGAACCATGCCAAAAACACAAAATGAGGCGAAGTAATCAACACAAAAATTGAAGGCGTACCTCTCGTGAACGTGTTGTCGTATAAATCTGCTCAAAAGTCCATCGGGGAAGTCCAAGGGGTCTCTCGGACTGAAAAACGACGGTAGAAGCCCAAAATTGAAGGAGCGCCAAAGTGCGCTGCGACGCAGAAAATGCCGATACCGAGGCCTCCAAAAATCTCGAAAATCCATCAAAGAGTGGGGAAGAGGGAGGGGAGGAACTCCACACAAGAACTCCCTCTGAGAAAAGCCTCGAAAAACCAAGCAAACGAAGAAACAGAGGAGGGAATGTCCTATTTATAGACCGGGAAGAACAATTGAAGAAATGACCGGGGTGTCCCTGGTTTCGGGCGCCCGAAACATTCGGGCGCCGAAAACCGGGTCGGATGAAGCCCGTCCGACCGCGTCTGAATCCACCAGGAAGCGCCACGTCACCCCCGCACAGCAAACAGCGAAGCCCACCACCCATCCTGCGCCGAGTGGCCCACCGCGGAGGCAGACACGTGGCGCGTCCACGCGCGGGAACCGTGCATCAACGCGCGCCTGGCAGCCTGTAGTGAACCGGAATTTTGGTATATAAATAAATGTAAATAAAATGGTATGAAATGCTATTTTATTGAATTTATAGAAATAAAGGATGACCTGGAAACGAATTGGGCTCAAATCGGGATTAGAATGTGAGATCTTGAATCTTACATGAGAAAGTGGGCCCAGATTGTAAGTAGAAAATTCACAGTTTCGGAAAATTCCGAGAAAATTACGAGAGCTCCGTAAATGTGTTTTAAGGCCACAGTAAAAGTTTCGCGTTGATCGGACACCCGGATAGACAGAACGGGCTCCGCCAGCGAATTGAAATGTAGTGGGACTTTTGGCGACCCAAAGAGGGTCCAAACTGAAAAGTTTAAGTACCAGGAGGTAAATTAAGTTAAACTGTGGCTGCCCATCAAATTTGAGCGAAAACGGGTGAGAAACGGGCAAAAACGGACGAAAACGGGCGAAACTGGGCTTGGGCCCAAGTTTCGGGCGCCCGAAAATGAGTTCCGGGCGCCCGAAAAGTACTGTAGCAAACCGGTTTTTGAGGGCTGCAGCGAACCGAAAAGTACTGTAGCAGCCCGGTCTGGACTTCGATGCGGCCGAAAGTTACTGTAGCGCGCCCGAAAGTTACTGTTGGCATGGATCCCGAGGCAGTGGCACGGATCCCGAGGCAGTTGGCACGGATCCTGAGGCGGCGTGCGCGAATCTCGAGGCACGGGCGCGAATCCTGAGGCAAGCTTTTCGCGCGCGCGCGCTGTGGCGCTCGGCCCGAGGCCGTGTGGTAGGTGGGGAAACGCCACGTGGCGTCTCCTCATTGGACGCAGCAGCCGAGGCGGCGGGCGTGCGTGGGGAAGCCGCGGCGGGCCTGTCGCGGTGTCAGCGGGGGAGGCCACGTGTCGGCCTCCCATTCGTCGGTCAGCGCGACGTGATGCGCTGACGTGACGCGACACTGCAAGCGGGCGTCAGAGCAGGCGGTAGTGCGGTCCACGTGGCAGCCTCTGGTTAGCTACCACTGGTCCATGGTCGCTGTGCATGGGTCCAGGAACACGTGTCATCCCCTGATTGGCTGCCGCGTGTGACGTGGAGCCACGCTGGCGCGGCTTGGCGCGTGGACCGGCGGTTGGGCGGTTACTGTAGCCGCCCGAAAACTTTCGGGGGCCCGAAAGGGTGCGCCCGAAAGTTCGGGCTTGGCCTATTTAGACTCGAATTGCCCCTTTTTTCTCCTTTTTCTCCCTGTTGGCTTGACCCGAGCGTACCAGGAGGGGAACCGGGCGATTCCGCCCGGGGTTTTCGAGGGCGCACGAGAGCACCGTGGACTCCGTGGTGCGCGCAAGGTGCTCCAAAGAGGCTAATGGGCGCGATGGACGTCACGCATTGTCGAGGTAGGCCCCGTATGTCGTTTTTGTGGTATTTTTGGTACAGTTTTGAAGTTTCCTTTTTGGATTTTGGATTTGACCCCTTTGCCCAGTGCATGTTAGGGACCCAACTTTCTGTGCCGTTTTACTGCGCGAGTTTCGCGGGAGTTTTGGACACGCCTCGTTTTGCGTGCCATTCGTGGGAGACATGCACCGTTTTGCGTGCGGATTTTGCAAGTGCGCGTAGTTTTTGACGCGAACACGTAAAACATGCACCGTTTTGCGTGCAACGTTGAGAAAAGAACATGCACTGTTTTGCGTGCTAAAGCGAGGTATGTGCTCCGTTTTGCGTGCAGGTTGGACTAACGGGCACCGTTTTGCCTGCAGACTCTAATAATGCATCTCGTTTTACGTGTAGGGCGGGAAAAATATGCACCGTTTTGCGTGTAACCCTACAGTAGAGTGTGCACCATTTTGCGTGCAAATACGGGGTATGTGCTCCGTTTTGCGTGCGGGTTGGACCAATGCGCACAGTTTCGTGTGTAGAATCTGATAGGTTGCATCATTTTTCGTGCAGGGCTAGGAAAAAATTTGCACCGTTTTGCGTGCAATCCTACAGTCAGACGTGCACCATTTTGCGTGCAGATTCAAGGTACGTGCACCGTTTCGCGTGCAGTTCGTGTTGTCGCACACAGTTTTGCGTGCCGACCCTAATATGTGCATCGTTTCTCATGCAGGGTCAGAAAAGATGTGCACCGTTTTGTGTGCAACCTTAAGAGAAGCATGCTCCGTTTTACGCGCAAACTCGAGGGATGTGCACCGTTTTGCGTGAAAGCTCGAGGAAACAAGTGGAATCGCGCGGAGACCAATTGCAAGTGTCTACAAGCAATTGGGTGCATCACAAGGTGGGGAATTCTGCCGAAATTAGGTGACCTCTCCCCTTGCTCCGTTGCTTATCGATTCGAAGCATGATAGTAGCCTGTTAGAGGCGTTAGGTAATTATGATATTGATTGCCTGTATAGATGGATTCAGATGAAAAAGAGCAACTGTTGGTTGCCAGAGATAGGGGAATAGTTGTGCATGTGCAAAGAGACACAGAGGAAAAGTGCAACTGTTGGTTGCCAAAGATATATGATGAATATGCATGCGTAGAGATAATTGTTATTTTATGAATGAGATGAAAATAATTGCATGCATGAAAATGATTAGCTATTCATGATTGTGAGCATGTTAGGGTATAACCCTAGGAATCGCGTGACATAAGGGAACAACAGTTGTTGGTAGTAAGACTAGGAGAAAACCTAGTATAGGGGTTTGACGAGTGACATCAACTTAGGAGTTATCCTAGGGAGGACGAGTGGCATGGTCTTAGGTGATAACCTAAGGACACTGGATAGAGTGGTCAACATAGAGTTAGAGAACTCTAGGATGTATATGACATGGGACTTTGGTAAGGGAAACCTAAGGAGAGCTAGTGATCAGCATAGAGTCAGGGAACTCTAGGATGTATATGACATGGAACTTAGGTAAAGAGAACCTAAGGTGAACTAGTGATCAGTATAGAGTCGAGGAACTCTAGGACAAGTATGATATGGAACTTAGGTAAAGGGAACCTAAGGTGAGCTAGAAGAGTTTAAACTCACAGACAGAAAAATAGAGTCAAGTTGACTCTAGGATTCTGTAAGGAATCAAGAGAATGGAGAAATAGATCAAGTGCGGAGACATGAAAGGAAAAACAGGAAATTAGAGCCAGTGTAACTCTAAGATAATAGTGGAACATGAAATTAGAGTCAGTGTAGCTCTAAGTTAATAGTGGAACAGGAAAATAGAGTTAAGTTAACTCTAGGATTCAATGAGGAATCAGGAAAGTGGGATGAGATCCCAAGGTTAAAGAATTAAATAAATATAACCCTAGAAAGTCATAGGGTGGTTGGGCAAATGAACAATAACTTTAACTTCAATTTGAGTTAAGTAAAGGAAAGTGAAATGTTTAGGAGTCCAGGAGACTCTCTGGCTCCCCGTGTGGCAAGGCCTAGGGTAAAGGATGAAAAAAGTGGTTAATAAGCAAGACAAGCAAATTGCTCATGATAGAGCTAAAATTTGGTTAATAAGCAAGACAAGCAAATTGCTTAAGATAAAGAGAATGAAAAGAGAATGTAAATGGCGCCTTCGAATTTGAGACTCGTCAAGTGGAGCAGGACTCCCTGGGTAGTGACCCGTCGGACGAGGTACTTTCGAAAGGCTTAAAGTGAAAGCAAAGAGCTAAATGCTCAAAGGAAAGAGAAAGAGATTTGCCAGTGGCAAAAAGGGAGCTACAAGCTCGAATAAGAAAGAAAAGCAAGTGTTCAAAGGCAAAGAGGCTAAGAACTAAAGTAACAAGAGAAAGAAAAAGAAAAGAAAAGAAAGAAAAATTAAAGATAAAACGGGCGGACCTACGGTGAGAAACGCGGCCCATGTTGGAGCAGCAGGCAGTGCCCCCTCCCGGGTAGAGACCCGTTCGGGACGTTTCTTCCGTAGGACGGGGTAACACTTGCGAGTGTTATCGGCAACCTTAGAAATCTTATCTTATGGTAGCAGGACTACTGGGCTGGGGCCCGTTGGATAAGAAATTTCTGAGGGTTAACTTGTACTAAAGCACCAGAATTTAAAGAATAAGGAGAAATTTGAGTGGCCAAGATGGCCGGGTTAGTTTGAACCTGTATACAACGGCATAGTGGCCGAGTTGGTGCTTAGTAGCTTAGTATGACTAGACAGAGTAGTGCTGGGTTGATGAGTATATACAGATAGTGATATATTATTTGCATAGCTGCATTTGACATCGAGGATTTTAGTTTCCTAGCACTATTATTATTGCTTCCATTGGACCAAGTGGTGTAGGACACTTTATCTCGGCGGTTGAACCCACTGGGAACTATGTCGTAGTTCTCACACCCCTTGGGTGACTCCCCCCACAGGTTCAGGTATGGATGTAGCGATCGCGACGGTTCAGAGGCAGATGGCGAGGTATGCGACAGGGGCAAGGGCCCAGCAGCATAGAGACCTAGAGGGTCTAGCAGAGGTATCCCATTTTTATATTTCTTGAGTGAACCTTGTATGGTGAGGAATTTATGTAAAAGAATTGTAATAATTTATATTGCAAGTTCGGAAATGTAAAGTGTAATAAAGCAAGTCATGGCTCACTCTTGTATGCTTTCATTTCCGCATTAACTGTTGTTATTGAATGAAAGTTTTAATTTGTAGTGATTTTTAGTACTCTGATATTGAGCTTCCGCATACACTTGTTGTGTTATTATGGATGTTACCGTTCCTTTCGGGTAGGAAAAAGTCTTACCCGATTGGCGGGTCTGGTGGCGTGCCCGAACCGTACAAATTGGCGGACTCGGGGCGTGACAGATTAGAGTGGTATCAGAGCCTAGGAATAGTCCTAGGTGGTTACCAACCTTAGGGAGACCCTAGGGATTAGCATGAGAGAGTGTGTCGATTATTGGGCGAAAGCATTCGATTGGTACGTGTTGATTCCCAAGAAGGATATTGGGATTGATCGAGGGCGACGAGCTTTCATTCTTCGGATATTACGTTGGCGGCCGACAACGTAATGTTGGAGATGAAAAGGAGTACCCTCCTATACTTTCGCATGATTGGAGTCGACGAGCCTTTTTGTCGGTATGTAGACTGCGCGTTGCTCAAATGGCTAAATTTGGGCTAGTTGTTTCGTTGTGGTGTGCATATTGGCGATAACACCACATAGAGAAACGCGCTTGTTTCGACTCGAGTCACGAGAGGGCTCGGGGTCAAACGACGTACACAAGCTACGATAACAGGTGGCCGCACTTGTTGGTGTGGTCCAGCAGCAGATCAACCTTCTTACCGCTAGACGGGGACTTCCCGCCGACAGGCAGACAGATTCCGACGCCTATAGGTGGCGTCAAGTTGACGGTCGGAGCAGATCAATAGGCTCCAGTGGCTGATAGCGCAGCAAGCTGAGGCTGTATAATGACGCATGAGTATACGACGTCGCCGCCTGTTGGGGCGATAGTAGAGCGGGTGGCAGTGGCCGCCGAGCTTTTGTCGGCGCACCCCGCACCTTCAGCAAAGAGTGTTATAAGCTTGTGTCAGCTAATTTGCTGGCAAAGTATGGTTGGAAAGGTCCAGTGAGAGACCGATTTACAGAATGTTGGTGATCGCTATGTTGCGAGAACCAAGTAAATATGTCCTAAGGATTACGGCAAGAGAGGTTTACGGGCCTAGAGTAGGCTTCAAGATGCGTGGATCTCTCGATAGAGCGAGAGTTTTACTGGCGTCGTTCTGATGAATGGGTGTAATGGCAAGGATTGCCACCACAGGATTTGCATGTTAATCACCAGAATGGTGAACTGTTATTGTGGTGCCTCGACCCAGTTGGGAGAGTTGCACAAGAGCCGTAGGGGTACGTAAGCGAATCGCTTAACGCTGGATTTTCTGCGAGTTAGTATGGGGGCGTACGACGCCCAACTATTTGGGTGCTCATGGAGCACAGGTATCGTTTAGCCAGAGAGAGCTGATTAGGTGGCACATTAGCCTTTGCCCAGTGTGGCCAGAGTTGATTGAGAGTTTGGTTTGTGGATTGACGACTAGTTAGTTGGTTGTGCTCAGTGAGCATAGGGGTCGCGTGGCGACGATTAGCTGGTTCGCTTGGGGACGATCCGTGCCTGGACCATGTTTGTGGACTGTGGGCCTGTAGCCCAGTGGGCAGGCGCAGTCGGCTGTGAGAGACAGCGGCCCGAGACCTGATGGCGGGGCATGATAGAGATTTGGTCGGGACGGTAGTCCGAGCGATGACCCGGGAACGTGGAATGCCACGTGTGAGCATTGAGGCTATTAGTACACTGAGATTAGTACACTGAGAGTGGGATGTGACCAGGCTGTAGAGCTAGTGGTGATTGAGGTACTGTAGCTCCTAGTGGGAGTGTTGGTGTAGTAATCCTAAGTGAGGATCTACCCGTATGATGATTGGGTCTGTATGCTAGTGAGAGCCATTATACAGTGTTGGATTAGTTTT
Organism: Tillandsia leiboldiana; assembly: GCA_029204045.2. Taxonomy (NCBI): domain Eukaryota; kingdom Viridiplantae; phylum Streptophyta; class Magnoliopsida; order Poales; family Bromeliaceae; genus Tillandsia; species Tillandsia leiboldiana. The sequence goes on from JAQNDB010002586.1 coordinate 20,339, forward strand.
GGGCTATAGGCCCTATTGAACCATGGTCTGTGAACCTATTAGTAGTCCGAGATGTCGGGGTAACTGATAACCCGTGGACTTAGAGCGCTAGGAGCGTGTGAGATAGTTGAGGACTTGTGGATTAGCCTTTGCCCTCCACATTAGGCAGCGGAGTGACCGAAAAATGCGGTAAAAGTAATTAGTTGCAGATGCAACCTCCTTGTGAAAGATAAATGATCGCGGAATTAAAGTGAAGATTTCACAAGAAGAGACTTCGCCATTTGTGGCAATTGAGAGAGAGCAAGTGCTCAAATGTGTCTCTCACCTACTTGGTGAAAGTGGCCAGACACCAGGTCTGAATTTGTCCCTGAATTGAGATAGGGATCCATGAATGGGCTACTCGTGTAATTGTTGGGCGAGCAGGCAATGTGATGCCAGTCACGAGGTTCAGTGAGCGCAGTAGCGAGGGCCAGATTCCTCCCTCTTGATTAAGTAGGAGTCGAGATGTGACTCAAGTTTCGAGGACGAAACTTATTTTAAGGGGGGTAAAATGTAGTGAACCGGAATTTTGGTATATAAATAAATGTAAATAAAATGGTATGAAATGCTATTTTATTGAATTTATAGAAATAAAGGATGACCTGGAAACGAATTAGGCTCAAATCGGGATTAGAATGTGAGATCTTGAATCTTACATGAGAAAGTGGGCCCAGATTGTAAGTAGAAAATTCACAGTTTCGGAAAATTCTGAGAAAATTACGAGAGCTCCGTAAATGTGTTTTAAGGCCACAGTAAAAGTTTCGCGTTGATCGGACACCCGGATAGACAGAACGGGCTCCGCCAGCGAATTGAAATGTAGTGGGACTTTTGGCGACCCAAAGAGGGTCCAAACTGAAAAGTTTAAGTACCAGGAGGTAAATTAAGTTAAACTGTGGCTGCCCATCAAATTTGAGCGAAAACGGGCGAGAAACGGGCAAGAACGGACGAAAACGGGCGAAACTGGGCTTGGGCCCAAGTTTCGGGCGCCCGAAAATGAGTTCCGGGCGCCCGGAAAGTACTATAGCAAACCGGTTTTTGAGGGCTGCAGCGAACCGAAAAGTACTGTAGCAGCCCGGTCCGGACTTCGATGCGCCCGAAAGTTACTGTAGTGCGCCCGAAAGTTACTGTTTGCACGGATCCCGAGGCAGTGGCACGGATCCTGAGGCGGCGGGCGCGAATCCGAGGCACGGGCGCGAATCCCGAGGCAAGCTTTTCGCGCGCGCGCGCTGTGGCATGCGGCCCGAGGCCGTGTGGTAGGTGGGGAAACGCCACGTGGCATCTCCTCATTGGACGCAGCAGCCGAGGCGGCGGGCGTGCGCGGGGAAGCCGCGGCGGGCCTGTCGCGGTGTCAGCGGGGGAGGCCACGTGTCTGTGACACCCCCGGAATTTGGATTAGTCCTCTATATAATAATAGGACTAAAATCTCTAACCCGGCTATAGCATTTTGGATGGTAGCAAGATCCAAGAGGAACATGAGAGTTAAGCGTGCTAGAGCTAGAGTAGTTCTAGGATGGGTGACCCCCTGGGAAGTGGGGCGTCAAAGTTGGTATCAGAGCCATTCACCAGCCGGAAATGTGAGATGAGTCTCGGCTGAGCCAGGGTTATATAGCGGGTAGAGCGAGGCTCCCCGGCTAATGACCGTTGTGAGTGGAGTGCAGCTCCTCACAAGGTCGGCTAAGGCTAGCGAGACGAGTCTCACATCGCCTGGTGCTTGTGAATGTGCTTGAGCCTGACGTGGACGTCAGGGCTTAAAGGGGGGAAGAATGTGACACCCTCGGAATTTGGATTAGTCCTCTATATAAATGATATAATAGGACTAAAATCTCTAACCCGGCTATAGCATTTTGGATGGTAGCAAGATCCAAGAGGAACATGAGAGTTAAGCGTGCTAGAGCTAGAGTAGTTCTAGGATGGGTGACCCCCTGGGAAGTGGGGCGTCAAAGTGTCGGCCTCCCATTCGTCGATCAGCGCGACGTGACGCGCTGACGCGACGCGACACTGCAGGCGGGCGTCAGAGCAGGCGGTAGTGCGGTCCACGTGGCAGCCTCTGATTGGCTGCCACAGGTCCATGGTCGCGGTGCACGGGTCCAGGGACACGTGTCATCCCCTGATTGGCCGCCGCGTGTGACGTGGAGCCACGCTTGCACTGCTTGGGCGCGTGGACCGGCGGTTGGGCGGTTACTGTAGCCGCCCGAAAACTTTCGGGCGCCCGAAAGTTCGGGCTTGGCCTATTTAGGCCCGAATTGCCCCTTTTTTCTCCTTTTTCTCCCTGTTGGCTTCACCCGAGCGTACGAGGAGGGGAACCGAGCGATTCCGCCCGGGGTTTTCGAGGGCGCACGAGCGCGCCGTGGACTCCGTGGTGAGCGCAAGGTGCTGCAAAGAGGCTAATGGGCGCGATGGACGTCACGGCATTGTCGAGGTAGGCCCCGTATGTCGTTTTTGTGGTATTTTTGGGACAGTTTTGAAGTTTCCTTTTTGGATTTTGGATTTGACCCATTTGCCCACGTGCATGTTAGGGACCCAACTTTCTGTGTCGTTTTACTACGCCAGTTTCGCAGGCGTTTTGGACGGCCTCGTTTTGCGTGCGGATTCAGCAAGTGCGCGTAGTTTTGGACGCGAACTCGTAAAACATGCACCGTTTTGCGTGCAATGTTGAGAAAAGAACCTACACCGTTTTGCGTGCCAATGCGAGGTATGTGCTCCGTTTTGCGTGCAGGTTGGACTAACGGGCACCGTTTTGCGTGCAGACTCTAATAATGCATCTAGTTTTACGTGTAGGGCCGGAAAAATATGCACCGTTTTGCGTGCAACCCTATAGTAGAGTGCACACCATTTTGCGTGCCAATACGGGGTATGTGCTCCGTTTTGCGTGCGGGTTGGACCAATGCGCACAATTTCGCATGTAGAATCTGATGGGTTGCATCATTTTTCGTGCAGGGCTAGGGAAAAATCTGTACCGTTTTGCATGCAACCCTACAGTCAGACGTGCACCGTTTTGCGTGCAGATTCAAGGTATGTGCACCGTTTCGCGTGCAGTTCGTGTTGTCGCGCACAGTTTTGCGTGCCGACCCTAATATGTGCATCATTTCTCGTGCAGGGTCAGAAAAGATGTGCACCATTTTGCGTGCAACCTTAAGAGAAGCATGCTCCAGTTTACGCGCAAACTCGAGGGATGTGCACCATTTTGCGTGCAAGCTTGAGGAAAAAAGTGGAATCGCGCGGAGACCAATTCCAAGTGTCTACAAGCAATTGGGTGCATCACAAGGTGGGGAATTCTGCCGAAATTGGGTGACCTCTCCCCATGCTCCTTTGCTTATCGATTCGAAGCGTGATAGTAGCCTGTTAGAGGCATTAGGTAATTATGATATTGATTTCCTGTATAGATGGATTCAGATGAAAAAGAGCAACTGTTGGTTGCCAGAGATAGGGGAATAGTTGTGCATGTGCAAAGAGACACAGAGGAAAAGTGCAACTGTTGGTTGCCAAAGATATATGATGAATATGCATGCGTAGAGATAATTGTTATTTTATGAATGAGATGAAAATAATTGCATGCATAAAAATGATTAGCTATTCATGATTGTGAGCATGTTAGGGTATATGTCACGCCCCGGGGTCGAAACTGCGACCCGGGCTCGCCAACAGATCCGCCACCTATGCCAAACCCACATAGGCGAAGTGTCCTACCTGCAAAAAGAACTACAGCTAACAGATATCAGAGCTAAAAGATAAAACTGCTGTAGAATAAAATCAACCACTGTACAACTGAAGATAAAACAACAAGGTCCATCTCCCAAAAATGATAATCATACATTAACCTCGAGTACAAAACTCATAGCTCAACAGGGAGATATCCCAAATAAAACATCAGTGTACAAGCTCTCAATACATCATATCCTCACTACATCAGTCTCTCAAAAGAGGAAATAAATACCAATCTACCGACTATACTGAAGATCTCCTCCAAAGGGGGTACCGCTACTCTCCAAAGATGGGTCTGGATCTAGCTCGCTACTCCCTCACCACGCACAGCAACCACAGAACGGCAACACCCGCCAAGACTCTGCAAAACAAAGAGGAGAAAGGACAAAAGGGGGAAAACCCCCAACGGGCGTGAGAACTACGCAATAAGGGAGTTCTCAGTGGGTATCGCCACTAGGCCCGACGATCTGCCCACCAAGACTACTAGAGGCAAAAGATAACCGATGCAGTAAAACTGAAAGAAGAAGCTGGAAACACTCTACAGCTACCATGCCTCTATCCAAATGCTCAAATGGGGAAACTCTGATGAAGATATGCAACACTCGCACACGAGGTGCTCAATTGACCCAATCGAGCTGACTGCCACATCGGGTCTAGTCAAACCTGCGCCCACCTACAACCACCTCCCGCTGACGGGCAGGAATTACGTAGGGCGTCCAAACGGACTAACTCGCTATTGAGTAGTGGCTCATGCAGGCTATAGTCATAATCCATGCTCTCTCTCTCAGAACGGATAGACTCAAGATGCTCAACCTCTCACACAATGGTCAAAGAACTCACAACGACCACGGGACCACCGTCAAACCCCGAACGGTTCCCAACAATACAAGCACTGGTCTAAACAAAGCTACCAGACTCCACTCGGTCCCCCAGGCACGAGTGTAACAAAAAGTATCTGCCTGAATAAACCCAATCGATAGACCAGTAATCACTGGTACTGCCTGCTCTGCTGTCGAACTCAAGAACCCTGCCTGGTGCCCGGCGCTCACACCGTGGAAAGCCTACTCCGGAGTGGCACTCGAGGGGAGCGACCCACACGAGTAAAGTATCACTGTATCAAGCATCACTGTATCGAGTATCTCTGTAACCACTGTCTCATAATAGCAGGACTGGATCAAGACTATGATCAAAGTGGGAAACTCCGTCCACTAACAAAACCCCGATCTGATGCAATAGTACTCAAAAAGTGGGAAACACCATCCACTAGAACAAATCTGATACCCAATCTGATGCAATAGTCAACATCTGGTCAACCGCCCAAAGTCCGCGGTCACCGCAATAACCCACAACCCACAATTGGGTAAATTAATCAAGATCCGGTCAACCGCCTACTGTCCGCGGTTGCCGCAATAACCCACAATCCACAATTGGGTAAATTAATCAAGATCCGGTCAACCGCCTACTGTCCGCGGTTGCCGCAATAACCCACAATCCACAATTGGCTAAATTAATCAAGATCCGGTCAACCGCCTACTGTCCGCGGTTGCCGCAATAACCCACAATCCAACATCAAGCACACCCTGTCTCTGACCCTAAGGTCCCAGCTACACTATCCCAAACCTCTGCTCGAACCCGAGCAACATGACTCAAAAGTCTAAATAAAAAGGAGAAAGAAAGCAATCATGGTTTCTCCTAAGTCAAATTCCAATATGTAGTGCAGCAGTAAAAGATGGCCTAACTATATGTCCATACACATATGTCCATACAAGCATGCATTTGTCCTCAAGAAGAATAAAGAAAATAAACCTCATGCCAAAATTATCAATGACCATACCTGTCCATAATTCTCAATCCATAATGGCTCCTCAGAGTAGAACCTGCACATAACTACATAATCCTATCCCAATGCATAAACCATCCTCATAAAAGGTTATGTGCTAATATGGCATGATAATTAATCATATAGGGTATCCTTGCCTTAGATAAGCTTTCACTAATCATCAACATGACTATTTGATTAATACCATTGTCATACTGTGAATAATTCACTTGCAATTCCCATAAAATCCTCATTGTTAAACTTACCGATCAATCCCAGCTATTGTACCATTCACCTGCATGCAATGCTAACATATGAAAATGTAGAGAACCGTCCACCGGTTCCGGGAATAAGGCACCCACCTAAAAAGCTGACTGTCCAAAGCCCAACAGCTGAAAACACCAAATAACTCTAATCCCTTGCTCCAATAAGTTCAGCACACCCGTAACACTCCTGGCACAATACAAAGTCCACCAATTACACTAGGCTCCCAAATATAGCACTTAAAACCGCATACAACCTCGAATTCTGAACTGTTAAATTATCACCTGCAGATAGTGCCCAGAAAATTCCAAGAAAAATACGAGCGCGTTCCTTGCGATCTGTAGATGAAAAAATTGTATAAGCTCGTTTCCGGCTGACGCTTGTGCGCAAAGATATGGCCAAAACACCTCGATGCTGTCCCACAAAGCCAAACAGAAAAAGGGTCACAGTGTTGCCTCGGGATCCGTGCCAAAAACTCGAAACAGGAAAGCGCGATCAATACAAAAGATGAAGCCCTACCTCTTAGGAGTCTGTCGGCGCAAGAATCACTGCAAAATGATCTCGGGGTAGCCCAGGGGAGCCAAAACACTGCCGCTGCGCCGAAGAAGAACACTAGAAAGCAACATCGCGCCGCACCGTAAAATCCAGAACCTCGGGATGCGTGCTCCTAAAATCGTAGAACTTGGCAGGAAGATCAATAATTAAGAGTTGAACAAGTCTTCTTCAAGGTGCTCGGGCAGATGGTGTGTGGGCTGAGAGAAAAGAGCCAAAGAAGAGGGCTCGGGCTGCCTATTTATAGGCTGAGGAAACAATTGGAAAAATTCCCATTGTGTCCCAACTTTCGGGCGCCCGGTCCGGTCCGCCCGAATTCGGGCGCGCACAGTGCGGCCCGGCCCGCCAAGTTTCGGGCGCGCACAGTGCGGCCCGGTCCACCACACAGCTCAGTCCACTACTCCCCCGGGCCCCACTGCACCCGGTGCACCTGCGCCCGCAAATGGCGACGCGACACGTGGCCCGGCAACCCGTGCACCACGCACGTCGCGCCGTGGACCGCGCACGTCGCGGCTGACCCGGGCCGTACGGCCACCTGCCCCGGTCACCCACTCCACCGGTTGCGTGGACCGGGAGCACAACACCGAACCAATCACCTCACGCCACGTGTCCACCCGGGCCCAATTTCAGTGGACCGCTCTCGCTGAACCGGCCAACCGGAGAGCGCCACGTGGCCCGCCCCTGGTGCACGACCTCCGCGGTGGACCGCGCGCCTGCCCGCGCGCTCAGCCGCCTGCCCGCGCCCTCAGCCGCCTGCCCGCGGCCGCCAAACGCCTGCCCGAGGCTGCGTCGCCGCCCGCCGACGCCGCCCGCCGCCGCCGGCGATCGCCGGAAATACTGTTCCGGCATGAACAGTACCCGCAAGCTCAAAAACAGTAAGTAAATAGCCCATCTTGACCGTTTTCGCGCGCTGATTCCAAATCCGGCGTCCATTTTGCCAAATTCCAATCCTATAATTTGCCGGAGGCTCCCGGAAAGGTATTTTTTAATCCGAATTCCGCGCCGAGCCAAAATTTGATATCCACTCCTCGCGTAAACTGTTCTAAACATCCGATGGGGTCCCCCGATTACCTACGAGATCCAATTTAAGCCCCGAGTCCATCTCTTGTGTCCAAACTGGCGCGCGAACACCGCCGACATGCCACGTAGGCTTCCAGAAGCTGCTGGTCACACTGTAGAAGCCCTGCAAAGATCCGGGTCACCACATCCTCCCCCACTAGAAGAAAGTTTCGTCCTCGAAACTAAGGCAACTCCCAAGGAGTACCAGAAACCAGGGGTCAATACTCAACACTGCCGTCTCCAGCTCCCAAGTCACCTATCACTCCCCGTGATTACTCCTCAGCAACAACAACAGCAACAACCAGTACGGCATAGCCCGATTGCGCAATTCCCTCACCTCACGAGTCGGAATTCGCAACGGCGTCCCTCGTACTCCAAACTCTCACAGACCCTAAAAGGAACGAGTCAAACACGGGCGAGGGGTCCAAAACATGACACTCCAGAGCTGAGACGCAGAAAAACATCAAAAACTCCAACAAAAGGCGGGGGGAAAAGGAACAAACAGCCTGAGTAACACGCTCTAAAATCACTCCCAAGAGCCAGCTCAACCAAAGCGACCCGAATCACATCCACACAAACACCTGCACAGAAAAGGGGCCCAAACAAGCAGGGGTTCACACTCGGTCGCCCTCAACACTTAACCACCTAAGTGGATTGCTCAGCCGCAGCCTCTCATCAAAAGGGATCCTCAGGGACTCAACTCAAACCCTGCACACAAGGATGGCCCCACACAGTGCCAGCTATGGAACCGTCAAACTCGACTCCAAATAGCTCTTCTGCTCCAGGCATCCGCCACCACAGTGGCTCTGTCGGGGTGATACTGGATGCTCACAAAATCCAATGGTGGCTCTACAGCCACTACGGGAGGTATCACTATACTCACAAATCCATCTCCCACCACTGACTAGGTTAGAATCGGCGCTGGTACCAATCTCATCACCCGGTCATCAAGCTCTGCTGGCACTATCCGGTCCAAAAACTCCTCACCCCAACAATGACCGTCGATCTCGGCCAGTCTTAAATAGCATCCACTTTGGCCGAATTTCCACCGCCGCCCCTTCGGCTAGAAGAAGTGTCACGCCCCGGGGTCGAAACTGCGACCCGGGCCCGCCAAACAGATCCGCCACCTATGCCAACCTGCATAGGCGAAGCGTCCTACCTGCAAGAAAAGTACTATAACTAAACAGATATCAGAGCTATAAATGAAAATCTGCTGTAACTAAAATCAATCACTGTACAACTGGAAATAAACAACACTGTCTGCCTCCCAAAATAATAATAATACAAATCCTCGAGTACAAGCTCTAAACCCAACCGGGAGGTAACTCCAATATATATACAACAGTGTACAGTCTCTCAATACAAAATATCCTCACTACAAGTCTCTCAAAAGAGGAAAAGAAACCGCTAATCTACTGATGATCTCCTCAGAAGGGTACCGCTACTCTCCAACGCCGGGTAGGGATCTAGCTCGCGACTCCCTCGCCACGATCAACAACCGCAGAGTCGGCAACACCTGCTAAGACTCTGCAAAACAAAGAAGAGGAGAGAAAAAGGGGGGAGAAAACCCCCAAAGGGCGTGAGAACTACTCCAAAAAGGGAGTTCTCAGTGGGTACCACCGCCAGACCCGACGGTCTGCCCACCAAGTCCTCAAGAGACAAAAACTAACCCAAGTCATAAGACTGAAATGAGTACGCAGGAAACTCTCAACAGCTATCCTGCCCCTAACTAAAGGCTAAAAGGGGGAGAACCAAACAGTGGTATGCAACCACTAGCACATGAAGTGCACCACCGACCCAATCGAACTGACTGCCACATCTGGTCCAGTCAAACCTGCGCCCACCTACAACCACCTCCCGCTGACGGGCAGGGATTACGTAGGGCGTCCAAACGGACAAGCTCGCTAACGAGGAGAGAAACATGCAGGCTATGGTCAAAATCCACTCTCTCTCTCAGAACGGATAGAATCAAGATGCTCAACCTCTCACACAGCGGTCAAAGTACCCGCAAGAACACGGGACCACCGTCAACCAGACGGCTCTCAACACTACTAGCACTGATCTAAACTCAACTACCAGTCTGCACTCGGCCCCCAGGCACGAGTGTAACAATAAAAGTATCTGACCGAAATAAACCCAATCGAATGAACCGGTATGACACCCGGTACTGCCTGCTCTGCTGTCGAACTCAGTAACTGATCGGCACACGGCTCGATCTCAAGATATGTAACGGACCGGCACACGGCTCGGTCAAAAATATAAGTAACAGACCGGCACACGGCTCGGTCAAGCCTACCTCCGGAGTGGCACTCGAGGGGAGCGACCCACACGAGTAAAGTACATCTCAGTAACAAGTATCTCTGTCAAGTGTCTCAATGTAGCAGGACTGGATCACGACTCTGATCAAAGTGGGAAAGCTCAACCACTAAGGAAAGACCCGACCTCAATCGGATGCACTAAACGATAAGTGGGAAACTCCATCCACAAAAGAAACTGATACCCAATCAGGTGCATAGAGAAACACCCGGTCAACCGCCCAATATCCGCGGTTGCCGCAAAGCCCCACAACTAAACCAACCTGCCCAGACACGATGTCCCGGCTATACACTACCCAGACCCCTGCTCGAACCCGAGCAACACTAACCACCTGACTAGCAAGAAGGAGAAAGAAAAAGCATGGTTTCTCCTAAGTCAAGTTCCAATAAGAAGTGCAGCAGTAAAAGATGGCCTAACTACATGACCATACAAGCATGCAAATGTCCTCAAGGAAATAAAGGGGGTAAAGCATAATAATAGTTCTTTTAGGAATAAACAACATGCCGGAATCCCAAAACTAGACCTGTCCACAACTCAGGGTTCATTAATAGAATGATCATAATAACTCCTCAGAGTACAAATCCGCACATAGCTACGAAATCCTGTCCCAAATCATAATCCAACCACAAGGAAGGCTATGTGCTAACATGGCATGTTATATAATTTCATAGGGTAACATTATCCTAGGTAAGCTTACACTAGTCATCACACAGATGTCCAAGTCATGCAAGTCCTCAGTATACCTCATAAATACTATTCTTGCAATCATTATACCAATATCAATAACAAGCTTACCTACTTACCAATATAAACTATGTACCCTACACATGCATGCATCAGTCTAGAGGGGTGACATCCCCACAAGTGGACTTATACTTGCCACAACATAAACATTGCCTTAACAATTACTGATAATAAGCTCACCCACCTGAAGCGCTTAACCCAAGGCAAACCTGAAGTCGGTGAAGTGGGTAGACGCCCGCGGTCCAAAATCTGCCAACAAAACACCCTCGGTACAAGTCGCGCAAACCTTGGCTCCAAACAGCTGAAAACACCCCTGAGTACAACAATAAGGCTTAACATTACACTTTTATTCCAAAATCAACCAAACATACACAATCTGAAAATCAGTCCCAAAGCCGCGCATATTTCACCTGCTGCAAGTGCCCAGAAAAATCCAATAAAATACCACAGTAATCCTCGCGTCGATACCTTCGAAACGAGTACCTGCACGTCCAATTCCGAGCTTCCTACCCGAGAAACAATTCCGACAAGGGAACCACCCCGAATTAAACTACTCTCAAAAACTGTAGCAATAACTACTGTTCACAGATGATCTTCACCTTCGAGAAATATTCAGAAAATTCCAATAAAATTTGGGCATATTCCTCGTGATGTGTAGATGCAAATCGCCTCTTGAATCGCCCCAATCCGATGCCTGTGCGCGAAGATATCGCCAAAATACCGCACCGCTGTCCCAAAACTCCGCCCAGAAAAAGGGGTTACAAGATGATCCGAAAGACCCATGAAAAGCTCGGAATGGGAAAAACCAGTAAACATGGGAAACATAGCCCTACCTGTCGTGAAGCCAACGGCGCAAGAATCACAGAAAAAGGTGCTCGGGGTAGGCCGGGGGAGTCCTCGCAACAAAACGCGACGAAGAAGACCACAAACGAACGAGCGTCGCGCCGCGGCGTAAAAATAGAAACCTCGATAAGCGTGCCACCAAAAATCCCAAAACTTTGCAGAAAGATGCATCCAAACTCGGGGATCATCTCTGCTGAAGGCACCCAGGCGAGATGAGGCTCGGAAATGGCGAAAAAAGGGGAAGAAAGGGAGCTCGGATCGCTTTTATAGGCTGCAGGAAACAATTGAAGAAATACCGGATTTGTCCCCATTTCCGGGCGCAGGGAACTTTCGGGCGCGCACTGTAGCAGCCCGAAAGTTCACTGTAGCAGCCCGAAACTTTCCTGGGCCTCCACGTCGCCCGCCCAAACAGGCTGACAGCACTCCGGACCGTCCACTGCACGACACGTGGCTCACTGCACAGCCGACACGTGGCACGCACCCAGTCAACGCGTCGCCGCCACGCCCACGTGCGCGCTGTCAGCGCCGCCTGCGCCCCCCTGCCAGCACGCGCCCCGAGGCCACTCCACACTCACACCGTGGACCCGGTCCACAGCCACAGTCGAATCAAAAGCCGCCACGTGTCACCCTCCGGTCCACCATGCACCGCGCCTTTTCCCGTGGACCGCGCCCCCGCGCCGGCCCAACCGGGAACCGCCACGTGGCCCGTGACCGGTGCACGCCCCCGCGGTGGACCGCGCCACCCGCCCGAAGCCTGCTCCGCCGCGCTCCGCCGCTGCCGGCCGCCGCGCGCCGCCGCCGCCGGTGCCGGAAACACTGTTCCGGCGTGAACAGTGTCCGGTGCTCAAAAATAACAAGTGGGTAGTCCGTTTTAACCGTTTTCGCGCGCTGAATCCGATTTGATGTCCATTTCGCCAAATTCCAACTCCAAAATTTGCCGAAGGCATCCGGAAAGGTAATCCTTGGTCCAAACTTCGCACAGAGTCCATATTTAATATCCACTTCGCGCGAAACCACTTCTAACGATCCGACGGAGTCCAATGATCACCCACGTGATCCATTAAACACACTGAGCCCAACACTAATGTCCAAATGGGGCACAAATCCCACCAACACGCCACATAGGCCTCCGGGAGCTGTAGATGATCCAGTAATCTCGTCGTGGGGATCCAGGTCCTCACATCCTCCCCCACTAAGGAAAGTTTCGTCCTCGAAACTAGATCAGATCCACCAGGAGTCACAAATACCACGGGTAGGTATCCATCAATCACGCCTCCAGCTCCCCACACACACCACACACTCCCCGTGATCACTCCCCAATAACAACAATACCCAGTACGGCATGGCCCGATTGCGCGATTCCCTCATCTCTCGAGCCAGAATTCGCAACGGGCGTTCCTCGTACTCCAACAATCACAGATCTCAATAGACAAGTCAATCACGGCGAGGGATCCAAAAGTAAAACACACCTGAGCTGAGACGTAAACAACACAGAGGCTCCATCAAAAGCTGGGGGGAAAAAACAGAATAACCATCGGTGCAACACGCACCAAACCACATCCTGGTGTAAATCTCAACAAGGTGACCCGAAGTATACCCACAGATTCATCCCATGAGGAAAAAGATCCAATAAGCTGGGGTCTTCACTCGGTTACTTCCGATCCAAAATCACCCGAGTGGCCTACTCAACCACGAGCTACCCTCAAAAGGGATCCTCAAGAGACACAATCTCAAGCCACGGTTGGACACTCAACAAGCCAACATAAACCCCAACAGACCCACGAGTCGAAGTCGATCTCTCAACTAATAAAGGACACCCTGACGGGGATCAAACCGTCAGTGAACGGGACCTGAAAACTGGCAAAAAGGCGATCATAAAGCTGATGCCCTAACTCACGGTCAAAAATCCGAACCAGCAACGACAATCCGCATAAATCCCATTCAACATGCTGAAAGCTGTAACCTCCATCGCACCGCATGGCGAATACTGTAAACTGAAGCTGAAATCCTGATCTATCACGTGGTCAAGAACGGAAATGCTGAGTAATCAACACCGATAGCCAAGCAGGCATGGCCTACGCCCAGGTATATCAATCAAAGCTGGGAATAAAAGCGTACTGAGAGGCTCAACTGTGGAATCCAAGCTGCCTGCAAAACAGCGGTTCGTCCTGCCATCATACTCATAAGGTTGGACTAACGAAGTGTGGACTGAAAATCGACCCACGGTAACTCTACAAGCCATAATGGGAGGCATCACTAAATCACACAATTCCATCTCCCAACACAGGAAACACTAGCATTGGCGCTAATATCAGACACATTATCCATTGGGCCATGCTCTCTCGGCACCGCCAAGTCTAGAAGCTTCTCACCTCAAGAATGAAAGTCGTCTCAGTCAACTTGAATAACATCCACTTGGTCGGTTCCACCGCCGGCCCTACGGCTCGAACAAAGCGACCCAAGAAGGTATGCTTCTGCGCTACAACTTGTACCTCAATAACTTGCATACGACTTCATCCACACGCATGGTAGCACATTCACAAAGTGCTCCTCGTGCTTCCAAGTCACTCTGGAGTAAATCAAAATATCCTCGGAAAACACCACTCCCAGTTCGCCCAAGTACAACTGGGAACATACAATCCCTCAATCTTGAAGTCCACAGGGCATTCGTCATTCCATTGGCCTCGCTAACAACTCATATGCCACCACCGTGTTCCAAAAATGCCATCTAGGCGAAGTCCTCGGCTGTCTAACTCAAAGTGGTGCTCGCATCATCCACCACTGCCGGAGTATAGTTCCATCGAAAGGTCATAGAGCACCCGGACCTGTCTACACTCGAACCATAAAGGATCCTCACAGTCGTGTATCACGACTTGGCATCACCACCGTATACCAACGGCGTGGCACTAGGTCAACAGACCCCGGATCCATCAATCCTGCAACTGTGCCAACACTCTCTCAGCTCACCGGCGATATCCAATGAGGTCCTGTCCAGGGGGGCGCGGTTTCCCCGAACCACGTCAAACCAATCTCTATCTCCCTACCGGCGGCATTACCAACAACTAAGGTGAAATCACACACGGATCACGCAGGCAACAGAGATATCTCTGTCCCGGGGCCGCCGTAAGCACCTCTCACCCTGTCGCTAAAACCAGAGTGCTCTAACAACCTCAACGAGCAAGCCTCCAATTGCCCGTCTTGCCGAAGATCAAGTCCTCTTTTGCCGCAGTCGAACATCCTGGGGCATATGCCCAACAACCTCAAGCAAGGCCAAAACACCTAATTGCTATAATTATCCAATAACTCGGCCGGTGTCTTGCGGTCCGCGGCGCGCTGGACATATCCAACAAAGCCTCCTCTCCTCCCTGCACAACAACAACAACAGGAACCTGTACCGCTATGCACGTGGTAACAAATCTGCCTCTAACCCAGTAAGAGTGGAGCATGCTCTAACTCCGACTAACCGTGGTGAAATCCCCATGCGCACTCAATCCTACTACCGTGGCCCCTCCCACAACCGGCGGCACTAGATTCATCCGCGCAAGCAAGTGTTGGCGCGCAATCTGCCTGAAAATCATGGCTATCACTAGGAAGCACGAACTCGGTCCACTCTGATCACAAGGAGGCGACGAATTAAAGGTCCATCCGCAGATAACAAATCCACGCTATCGCTGCGCCACTCATGATAAAATCGGAGTGGCCGTTCGGGGTCGCTCGAACCTCTGACATCTCGAGAATTCGTCATCCAATAACAAGAAAATTAGTCCATGCCCCTGCCGGCCGATCTGTCCGCCATCATCCGGCGCCAAGCGCCAAA
>JAQNDB010002587.1:0-35452 GCA_029204045.2 Tillandsia leiboldiana
GACTTCCATCAACTTCTATACAGTTTCTCGTCTACATTCTCACTATGTGATTCACTTCCAAGTCCCTTGTGGCTAGTTCCCATTGGAGTTGGAAAATCTTTACATTTTCTAGATCAACTTTTTGACCAACTCCAGTGCATACTTGGATTGACTCAAGTGAATACCTTCATCATTTTGTTTAATTTGCAATCCAAGAAATAAGACAGTTCGCCCTCCATGGACATCTCAAATTCGCTTTCCATGGTCTCCGCGATTTAGAAGCATCATTATCTTTTGTTGCACCAAATACAATGTCATCGACATAGATTTGTGCTACAATGAAATTATTTGTGATAATGCTTACAAAGAGAGTCCTGTCAGCTCCCCCTCGAGTATAGCCCTTCTCCAAAGGTGCTTTGTTAACCTTTCGTACCATGCTCGCGGTGCTTGTTTCAGACCGTAAAGAGCCTTTTTCAAACGAAAAACATGGTTAGGTTGTTTATGATCTACAAAACCTTTCGGTTGAGCTACATAAACTTCCTCATTTAAAAACCCATTTAGAAATGCGCTCTTGACGTCCATTTGAAATAATTTGATTTTAAAATGACAAGCAATAGCAAACAATATACGAATGGACTCGAGTCTAGCTACAGGGGCGAAAGTTTCGTCAAAGTCTATACCTTCTACTTGAGAGTAGCCTTGAGCAACTAGTCGTGCCTTGTTCCTGATGATAGTACCATCTTCATCTTTCTTGTTCTTGAAGATCCATTTGGTACCTATCACATTATGTTGCTTTGGAGGCTTCGTTAATTCCCAGACTTTGTTTCGCTCAAATTGATGGAGCTCTTCCTGCATTGCTTTAATCCAGTAGTCATCCTGAAGAGCTTCATCTATTGTCTTTGGTTCGATTAAAGATACGTAGCAAGCAAATCCGCAAACCAACTGCCTTCGAGTTCTAACTCCTTCTTGTGGATCTCCAATGATGTTCGATTCCGGATGATCCTTGGAGATTCGTAGCGTTTGTTGAAACGGAGTACTCGGAGGTACACGAGATGATTCCTGCACATCAGATAAACTAGAAGAACCATTAGATGCATCATTAATATTGGAAGTATTATTATGAGAAGATGCACTAGCAGGAGAATCATCATCTAGAGAGATATCGAGGGTAGATTTTTCAGATTCAAAATGAGAAGCTTCATCTACTTTAACATTTATAGATTCTACGATCGTCTTAGATTCAATGTTAAATACTCGATATGCTCTGCTATTCGTAGAATAACCCAAAAAGATCCCTTCATCACTTCGAGAGTCGAACTTTCCAAGATTTTCACGGTCACGTAAGATGTAACATCGACTCCCGAAGATACGAAAGTACTTGATATCCGGTTTTCTACTAAACCACAGCTCATATGGTGTATTCAAGGTTCCTGGGCGCAAATACACTCTGTTAATGACATAGACAGCGGTGTTCACAGCTTCAGCCCAAAAATGTAGCGGTAATTTCCGGCTATGAAGCATCACACGCGCCATCTCTTGAACACCCTGTTTTGCGCTCAACAACACCATTCTGCTGAGGTGTATAGGGTGCCGAGAATTCATGTTTAATGCCATTTGAAGTACAAAAGTCAATGAATTTTGAATTTATGAATTCTCCACCCCTATCACTTCTAACACGAATGATCTTTTCATTCTTTTCAATCATAATACGATGGCAAATCTCATGAAAAGAGTCAAACGTATCAGCTTTCTCTCTCAAAAATGCTACCCAAGAAAACCGAGAGAAATCATCAACCAATAAAAAAGATGTACCATTTACCTCCCAAAGATGGTTGACGGGTTGGCCAAAAGAAAAAGAAGAAAAGAAAATAGTCTACACAAACTATACAAGATTTAATCGTAGAACGATTAAGACAAGGAGGGGTTTCACCTTTGCATACCCAAACCTTTTGAGTTTTGGAGTATGTTGGAAAGGTTGAGAGATTCTCCTTGAAGACGACGTCTTGTATTGATCTTTTTCTTTTGTCATCGTCTTGTTTGAGGTGCTACCAATGTTCTTTCCTTTTGAAAAATCCTTCCTTGAATTCCGGGAAGTGAGCTTATTGGTAGCAATTGCAAGATGTGGTTGATTTGTTCTTTGAGCTCCAATCTCGCAATTTCTTTCGATGTGCCCTGCAAAATTACAACGAAAACATACCTTTGAGCTTGACGATTCCGAAGAGGATGAGGTAGGTTTTGTCGTTGTTTGTCTTGAATTCCGATGTCGGAGGAGGAGATACCGACTGAGGCACAAAGACTGTCCCACTCGAACTTGGACTGTTTCCAGTTTGAGTGTACCCGAGGCCGAACCGATTTTTTGACCAAGACCAAGGAGTTTATCCAACTTACTCCTTCCTAAGAGAATTGCTGTAAGTCATCCTTGAGTTGGAGAATGGTCTCTGTCATTTCCCGTCTTTCCTGTCGGCCCTCGCCATAGAGCTTCAAGAAGTAGTTTGCTTTGTTCACCATATCTATATAGTTCTTCTCGAGCTGCTCATTGGACTCTTGAAGGGAAACATTTGCTTTTATCAAACTATCCCTTCCACTTCAAGAGCGTTAGAGAGAAGTCACCCTTTTTACTTCTTCTTCGAGATCATGCAATCTCCCTCTCAAACTCTTGTTTTGCTTAGCCACTTTCTTTGAATCCCTCAAAGTCTGTGGTAGGCTAGAGCAAACTCTTCACCTTCCGAATCATCCGATTCATTGTCCATTGCATTCTTTTCAACAGTGGAGTTGGACAATGATTCAGACGTACTTGCCATAAAGCACATGAATGGTGAAGATGTGGACGCGTGGAATGCGTGGAGCTCTTTTCTTCATCACTTGAAGACGACTCATTTGACGTTGAGTTGTCATCCCAAGTGACGACTTGCATCGCCTTCTTCTTTGCCGGATACTTGTTAGGACACTCCGTTGCAATGTGGCCGTAGCCTCGACATTTGAAGCATTGCAGTTGTCCTTCTGAACTTTTCTTATCCTTTGAGAAGTTCTCCTGCTTTCTTGACTTGTGACTGGAGTACCCTTGCCTTTGTTCCACTTTCTGAAGGATGGAGATTTGCTTGAATTACCCCTTCGAAAGTTGCGGCGAAAATTCCTTGTCAAGAGAGCGAGCTGCTTCTCAAATTCCTCCATAGAAAGGTTCTCGTCATCGTCCGAGGAGGATGTATCCGCGTCTTCTTCCTTAGTTGTTTTCAACGCATAACCTGAAGACTTAGAAGTGGATGCTTTTCCAGAAGAATTGTTAGTATTAAAAGTCATTTCATAAGTTTGTAATGAACCAACTAATTCTTCTACACGTATTTCGTCCGGGTGTTTAATAGTTTCAATGGCAGTAACCTTTGGGCGAAATCGTTCAGGAAGAGTTCTTAAGATTTTTCTTACAATCTTAAATTCTGGAATCTTCTCTCCCAGATTAGCACATGAGTTTACGATGTCTTGCAATCGTGTATAGTAGTCCGTGAAAGATTCATTTTCTGCCATCAAAATAGAGTCAAACTTGCTCGTAAGCATTGCAGTTTCTGAATCTTCACGAGGTTAGTTCCCTCATGTGTAACCTGGAGAACATCCCAGATTTCTTTCGCAGTCTCACATGCCGAGACGCGAGAGAATTCAGTTTGAGATAAGGCATTAAAAATAGCATTAATTCCCTTGCCATTGTAAGAAGATAACTCAAACTCTTCCTTGGTCCATTTCGACCTAGGTTTTAAGGTGTGAACATCAGAGATAAGTTCAGTTGGATTAGTCCATCCTGATTCAATTGAATGCCACACCCTTTCGTCGATGGAAGATAAAAAGGCTTTCATCCGTACTTTCCAGTACGCATAATTTGTTCCATCAAAGAAAGGGGGTCGATTGATGTTTCCACCTTCAACCATTGTTCACAACCCTATTCCCGCTCTGATACCACTTGTTGGGTCGTATATAATACGGATCTAAATAGGGGAAAAACACCTAGAGGGGGGTGAATAGGTGTAAACGTATAAACACTCAAAAAATCGTTGCGATAAAACCCCATGCGGAAATAAATAACTCGCAAGATTTTTACGTGGAAAACTCCATCACCGGAGTAAAAAACCACGGGACCGATAACACGGCAGAATCCACTAGAATTAAAACACGTACAAGGTGATTTACCGTACACACTTACGACTCAACCTTTTCCATACGCTCCTAGAGGATCTTCTCCGCTCGCTCCAGACGCTTCTCGAATCCACGATCTGCGCCCAACGCCGAATCCACGGCGTCCAACGTCGAATCCACGTCGTCCGACCGAATCCACGGTCTTCACCCAATAGCACCCTTCGAATCCACGAACGTGCCTCGCTCCGAATCCACGAGAGCGATGAACCTTGAATCCACAAGGACACGCGAATCCACGCGCCGATTTTGGGGTAATCGTTGTTTTTGGGTGGCGATGATCCGCCGAATACTTAGATCAAAGATAGATCGGAAATACCATCTAAGTATTCATTAGTTTGATTCAACTCAAGATGTGAGTATGAAAACCTAGAATCAAACTAATCAATATAGATGAAGAAACATAGAGTATTCTCTAATGATTTCCTTTCTTCTCTATATGTGGATCTATAGCCGTATATGATATATGAAAATGACGGCTATGTGGATTGACCCTAGAAAGAAAGACATAGGGTCTATTTATAGGTTAGAAACCCTAGGAAGGAGATAAGAATCAAAAACCTGCCATTTCTGGAATTTTACGGACGGCGATCCGGATCGTGATAACTGAGATCCGGATCGTCATAACGAAACAGCCAATTCCAGAAAAACGAAGGTTCGGGATCCGGATCATGTAACTACGATCCGGATCGTTCATACAGTTCACCAAACATCAACGTTCGGGATCCGGATTGCGAAGCAAGATCCGGATCGTTCAAGGTAGATGGTAAACTCAACGTTCGGGATCCGGATCAAGAGACTACGATCCGGATTGCGACGATGTATGAACGAACCACCTTCGGGATCCGGATCGAACAGCCTGATCCGGATCCTGAACATGTCCCAAGTCCAGTTTTTGATTTTTATGCAATGAAAGATTCTTCCAAGTGTTTCTACACTACAAGAAGTATTCGGATCACACAAATTCTTTAGTTAAACATACCTGATCCTTTTGAATCTTCTTTCTTGAGATTGAGTTAAAAGATTCAACTTTCTTCACCTTCATCTTCAGGACTTGAAACTTTCACGAAACTACGCCAACTCAAATTCCGTAACAGGGTGCACCCAAGGTGTGTGAGAACTCCTGGCAGAGTTCCCAGTGGGTTCAACCACCGAGAAAAAAGTGTCCTACACCACTTGGTCCAATGGAAGCAATAATAATAAGTGCTAGGAAAACTACAATCCTCGATATCAAATGCAGCTATGCAAAACAATATATCACTGTCTGTATATAATCATCGACCCAGCACTACTCTGTCTAGTCATACTAGGCTACTAAGCACCAACTCGGCCACTATGCCGCTGTACACAGGGTTAAGCTAACCCGGCCACCTTGGCCACTCTAATTTCTCTTTATTCTTTAAATTCTGGTGCTTTAGTTCAAGTTAACCCTCAGAAATTCTTATCCAACGGGCCCGAGCCCGGTAGTCCTGCTACCATCAGATAAGACTTTCCAAGGTTGCCGGTAACACCCGCAAGTGTTACCCCGTCCTACGAAGAAAACATCCCGAACGGGTCTCTACCCGGGAGAGGGGCACTGCCACCTGCTCCAACCTGGGTCGCGTTTCACTCCGTAGGTCCGGCCCGTTTTATCTTTATCTTTTCTTTTGCCTTTAGCTCTTTGCTTTGCCTTTACTTGGGAAGCTGAGTCTTGCTCACACACTTCCCCCGGGAGTGACATATGCTCAACCCTCCGTTGGCAACTTAGCTTTAATTCTTTAATTCACTTGGGAGTGACACATGCTCAACCCTCCCAAGGGCCATTTAGGCTTTTCTTTCACAGGGTCCGAGGGTTCCAAGAGACGAATGCCTACAACCCCAATCAAACAAGAACAGGTTGTAGCATCGCCTCCCGTAGTGCTCAGCCCAATACATTTTATCTTATCCTTTTTACCTTTCATTAATCATTCTTTTTCTTTAACCATTCTCTTTACACTTTATGTTCAGATGAGTTTAAGGCACCTTGGCACTCATCCACCCGAGAGTGACATATGCTCAACCCTCCCGTTAGCATTTATGCCTCAATGCTTCTCTTTTACTTTTCTCTTTTATTTCAAGCACTTTGCTTGTCTTGATCATTAATCACTTTTAGCTCTCTCTCGAGCTTTATTTTTTTTTTATCCTAAGTTCTTTACTCTAGGATAATTTGGGTGTCTATAACACCAATTTAAGTTTGAACAACTTAGTCGTTTACATTCCACTTATTTTGCCACTCGGCAATATCTTAAGTTTCCTGACCACTTTACACTTTCTTACTGGTTCTCAATTCACAACCCTAAGCTTCAATTACCCTTAAGGCTGCACTATATCACTGCACTATGTCACTAGGACACCAGTTACTTTCAATCTTATCTAACTCAAGAGTTTATTAACCCTATTTCCATTTTCTCTTTCTTTCATGTCTCCACATTTGGTCATTTTCCATTTCCTTTATTTAACTCAGATTGAAGTTAAACTAATTAATCCCTTTACCCAGACGTCCTGTGACTTTCTGGGGTTACAATATTTAATTCTTTAACTTGGGGATCAAATCCCCATATTTCCTGATTCCTCACTGAATCCTGGAGTTTTACTAACTCTATTTTTCCTGTTCTATGTTTAACCTAGGGTTGCACTAACTCTATTTCATCACTAGAGTTTAACCCTACTAGTTCATCTTAGGTTCCTTTACCTAAGTTCCATATCTTGTTTAACCTAGAGTTCTCTGACTCTATGTTTAACACTCTATTGTCAACCTTAGGTTATTTTTTCCTAAAATAATGCCACTCGTCGATCTAGGTATATCTCCTAGGTCATCATGCCACTCGTTAAACCTTAATCTAGATTTTTCTCCTAGTCTTACTACAACATGTCATGTTTTCTTATGTCACATGATTCCTAGGGTTATACCCTAACATGCTCACAATCATACTAGCTAATCCTTTTTCATGCATGCAGTTATTTTCATTTCATTCATCAAGTAGTAATTACTTCTACGCATGCATATTCATCATATATCTTTGGCAACCAACAGTTGCACTTTTTCCTCTGTGTTCATTTACACATGCACATCTATTCCTCTAACTCTGGCAACCAACAGTTGCACTTTTCCGTTTGAAACCATCTACACAGGCAATCATAATCATAATTACCTAACGCCTCTAACAGGCTACTATCATGCTTCGAATCGAAAAGCAAGGGAGCAAGGGGAGAGGTCACCCAATTTCGGCAGAATTCCCCACCTTGTAGTGTACCCAATTGCTTGTAGACACTTGCAATTGGTCTCCGCGCGATTCCACTTGTTCCCTCGAGCTTGCACGCAAAACGGTGCACCTCCCTCGAGTCTGCACGCAAACGGTGCACGTCCACCAAACCTGCACGCAAAACGGTGCGCATCAGAAAAACTCACACGCAAAACGATGCGCGCCACTTCAGTCGGCACGCAAAACGATGTGCGTCAACTCAACCTGCACGCAAAACGATGCACGTACCTCAAATCTGCACGCAAAACGGTGCACGTTCGACTGTAGGGTTGCACGCAAAATGATGCACGCTTTTCTAGTCCTGCACACAAATCGATGCAAAATATTAGGTCGGCACGCAAAACGGTGCACGATAACACGATCGGCACGCAAAACGGAGCACGTACCTCAAATCTGCACGCAAAATGGTGCACGTTCGACTGTAGGGTTGCACGCAAAACGATGCATGCTTTTCTAGTCCTGCACGCAAATCGATGCAAAATATTAGGGTCGGCACGCAAAACGGTGCGGGATAACACGATCGGCACGCAAAACGGAGCACGTATCTCGGGTTGGCACGCAAAACGGTGCACGTTGCTTTTTCCACGTTGCACGCAAATCGGTGCACATTTTTCTATCCCTGCACGAAAAACGATGTATATTATTAGAGACTGCACGCAAAACGGTGCGCGATAACACAACCGGCACGCTAAACGGAGCACGTACCTCGGGTTGGCACGCAAAACGGTGCACTTTTTCTTTCAATGTTGCACGCAAAACGGTGCACGTTCTCCGAATTTGCGTCCAAAACTGTGCAATTTTGCCGAATCAGCACGCAAAACGGTGCATTTTCTACAACTTGCACGCAAAACGAGATGCGCCAAAACTACCTGCGACAGTCCGGGCAGCAACGGTACAGTAGAACTCGGACCCTAACACGCAAACGGCACAGGGGGTCAAATCTAATGTCCAAAAGGAGGCTAAAAAAAATTGTGCCAAAAATACCACAAAATTAACACGCGGGACCTACCTCTACAGAGTCGTGTCGCCCATCTGATTTTTGGAGCACTTCGCGCGCTTCACGAGGTCGCCGACGTGCCGCTCCAACCCACGAGATTCCCTCCCCCCTCTCTCTCTCTCTCTCTCTCTCTCTAGTGCTCGGGTGGAGAAGAAAATGAGAAAAGAGAAGCTGCGGGGAGAAGGAAGAAAGAAGAAAAAAAAGAAGAAGAAGGAGTTTCATTGGACCCGGTGCACAAAGCCTGTCACGCCCCGGGGTCGAAACTGCGACCCGGGCTCGCTAACAGATCCGCCATCTGTACGGAAACTGCCGTACAGACGAAGCGTCTAACCTGCAGAAAGAATCAACTACAGTATACAGATGTCAGAGCTGAAAGTAGACTACTAAAAACTGAAGTCCAAACACTGTACAACTGAAAATAATACAATATCCATCTCCCCAAATACTATCATATACAAAATCCTCTGATACAGAACTCAAAAGGGAGATATCTCCAATAAGTACATCAGTGTACAAGCCCTCGATACAAATATCCTCACTACATCAGTCTCTCAAACTGTAAAATAAAGTACAACTCTATACCTCACAACAAAGGTCACTCAACAGAGGAAAAAGAGGTAAACTAATCTACTGAAACTCTCCTCTGAAGGGGGTACCGCTACACTCCAACGACGGGTCGGGAACTAGCTCGCGACTCCCTCGCCTCGGTCAGAAGGATCAGCAACTGGAGCAACAGAAACAGGAGAAGAAGTTCCTGGGGAAAAAGACACCACGACGGGTGTCAGAACTACTTCCCACAGTAGTTCTCAGTGGGTGCCGTCAACAAGCCCAACGGTCTGCCCACTAAGTCTACTAGAGGTAAAAGATAACAGTGCAATGAAATCTGAACAAGAAAAGCTGGAGCTACTCTACAGCTACCATACCTCTATCTAGATACTCAAAAAATGGAACAGATGAAAGTAAAAGAGACCACTCGCACCCAAGGTGCTCAATAGACCCAATCGAACTGACTGCCTCATAGGGTCCAGTCAAGCCTGCGCCTGTTGACTAGGAACGCGCCTGCCCACTACCACGCATCCCCATGAGGACGGGATTTACGTGGGGCGTCCTGCCCGACTAACTCACCCCTTGCGCAAAACTGCCTCAACAGGCCCATCGTATCCACAGCGGCATCTCAGGGACGCGACTCCAACTGAGGAAAACGGCGCGGCATAGAGTATCACAAATTGGCATAAGCAGGCTAGTCAAAATCCACGCTCACTCTCAGAACGGTAGGACTCAGGATCCCCAAATACCTCGCACAACAGTCGGAGAACTCTAGACGACTCAGCTGCTCGGCTAACTCGAAACACGAGACACTAGCCTCGCCAACGGCTCGCAGCACAAGGCTCACTGGCTGGAGATACTCCACAGCCAGGAACGACCCACAACTTAGGGTAACAAAACAGGTCGGACAACACTCAACGACCTGGGACCACCGTCAACCCCAACGGTTCCCAACAAGGCGGACTGGAAGATACTCGACGGCCCGGGACTGCCGTCTGCGCAACGGCTCCCTCCACGACGGCACAACAGGGAAACAAGACCTCCCGGGGCTACCGTTTACCCAAACGGCTCCCGGCACAGATAAGCAACCCATCTACAACTACCAGACTCCACTCTGCTCCCAAGCAAGAGTGCAGAAGCATCCCACACTAAAAGCAAGTCCCGACCTCTCGGCCCACTACCCGGGCGAGAAAACACTATGTCCAGGGATGAAGGAACAGTGTGGATGTCTAAGCATAAATAACCCTAGCCCAAGTGAGGGTTTTCTACTAGTCCGGTTACACTTACAACATATGACGGGGGTGCTAGGTCAAGTTCCAAGATAACCACATTAACCGATAATAAAGGGATAGCCATTCCAACAATCTAGCATGCTACACAAGGAAATAACTATCATGCATAGTCCTACATTAATAGAATTAATGTACATCCCATAAAACTTGGAGATAAGGCCACCCACCTCGATTTGCCACCAATTGCTCGTAGACACTTGCAATTGGCCTCCACGCGATCCCCACGCAAAACGAAGTCCGCTGCCGGAGTCCGCACGCAAAACGGAGCACGGTGCCAGAATCCGCACGCCAAACGGAGTCCGCACGCAAAACGATGTCCGCTGCCGGAGTCTGCACGCAAAACGGAGAACGGTGCCGGAATCCGCACGCCAAACGGAGTCCGCACGCAAAACGATGTTCGCTGCCGGAGTCCGCACGCAAAACGGTGCACGGTGCCAGGATCCGCACGCAAAACGAAGTCCGCACGCAAAACGGTGCACGGTGCCGGAGTCCGCACGCAAAACGGTGCACGGTGCCAGGATCCGCACGCAAAACGGAGTCCGCACGCAAAACGGTGCACGGTGCCGGAGTCCGCACGCAAAACGGTGCATGGTGCCAGGATCCACACGCAAAACGGAGTCCGCACGCAAAACGGTGCACGGTGCCGGAGTCCGCATGCAAAACGGTGCACGGTGCCAGGATCCGCACGCAAAATGGAGTCCCCACGCAAAACGGTGCACGGTGCCCAACACAGAAAGGAGCAAGAGGGTCAGTTACAGTCTAAAAGAACGCTCCAAAAACAGTACAAAAATACAGAAAAACCAACGCACGGGACCTACCCGTTAGCGCCGCCGTCGCCGAAACGCTCCGCCGGCGAACTTCGCACGCTCCATGAGGCCTACGACGCCACGCCACACAACCCACCATCTCCTCCCTCAAACCCCCCTCTCGCTCGGTTGAAGAAGAAAGGAAAAGAAAAGGAAGAAGGTGGCGTGCGGGGGAGAAAGAAGAAGAAGAGGAAATGAGGGATGGTCCACAGCCCCCGGTCCACGGCGCACCGCCGATCCACAACACCCAGGCGGGTGCTCCAGGTCCAGGCAGGCGCGCGCCCGCCACGTGGCCGCGTCATCGCGCGCCACGCGGGCGCGGCAAGGCACGCGCCACACGGGCGCGTGACACCGCGCTGCCCACAGGCGCGGGACACGCGCCCGTGACACGGGCGCACTCCCCCGCACCCGCGCGGGCGCCAACAGGGGTCCGCCACCTGGCGGCCCCCACGTGGCCCGCGCAGGAGGCGCGCCTCCCTGCGCACCTGACGCGCCTGCTGCGCGTCCTCGAGCCTCGTGCCGTCCTGTCTCGGGACTCGTGCCGTCCTGTCTCGGGACTCGGTTTGCGTGCCGCGTTGTCTCGAACAACGCGCACGCCTGCCGGGCTCCAAAACCAATAAATAAATAGTCCATTCTTAGCGATTTCGCGCGCTGAATCCAAAAACGATGTCCATTTCTCCAAATTCTCACCCGAAAATTTGCCGAATGCCCACTCGATCCGATTTTCGCGCCGGGTCCATTTTTAAAGTCCGATTTGCCCAATTCCAACTCTAAAAATTCCCGAAGGCGACCGGAGAGGTAAACTTTTATCCGGACTTCACCCGGAGTCTAATTTTGACATTTGATTCGCGCGAAATCACTTCTAAACACCCGACGGGTCCTCCAACTTCCCACGGGGTCTCAATTTAAGCCCGAAGTCCACCACTTGTGTCCAAATTGCGTGCAACCCACGCTGGCCTCCAGTGATGCAAGCAAATCCCAAATTGCATCACAAATCCATTTCTGGGCCCCCAACACGCGCACCAACACCCCCAACGGCGACGGAAAGCTGCCTAACAACCAGCAACCCTACGCGGGGGATTCCGGGACCTCACATCCTCCCCCACTAAAAGAAAGTTTCGTCCTCGAAACTAGATCAAGCCCATCAGGCGTCAAGAATACCACGGCTAGGTATCTAACAATACGCCTCCAGCTCCCCCACTCGCTCCTCGTGATTACTCCGTAACAATAACAACAAGTACGGTATTACCCGATGTGCAATTCTCTCATCTCTCGAGCCAGAAATTGCAACGGGCGTCCCTCGTACTCCAATAATCACATATCTCAAAGGGGCAAGTAAATCACGGGCGAGGAAAAAAAGAAAAAAAAAAAAAAAACACATCACTACTGAGCTGAGACGTGAAAAACCAAGGGCTCCACTAAAAGGCTGGGGGAAAACTGAAATAACCACAAGTGTAATACGCACCAAACCACAACATGGTGCCACCCTCAACAAGACGACCCGAAGCATACCCGCAGACTCGTCCAATAAGGAAGGGAAATCCAATAAGTTGGGGTCTTCACTCGGTTACCTCCCGATCCGAAACCACTCGAGTGGACAACACAACTGCAGGCTACCCTCAAAAGGGATCCTCAAAAGGCACAATCTCGTGCCACAGTTGGTCGCTCAACATGCTATCATAACCCCAACGGACCCACGGGCCGAAGTCGATCCCTCAACTAATAAGGAACACCCTGACGGGGACCAAACCGTCGGTGAACGGGACTGAAAACTGGCCCACAAGGCGATCATAAAGCCGATGCCCAAACTCGCGGTCAAAGTCTGAAACATCCACAAAACTCTCACCGTTGTGTACCTACAACGCGGCATCACTGCCGTGCACCAACGGCGTGGCATCACTGCCGTGCACCAACGGCGTGGCATCACTGCCGTGCACCAACGGCGTGGCATCACCACCGTGCATCAACGGTGTGGCATCACCACCGTGTATCAACGGTGTGGTATCACTCAAGCATCAAGGCCTCAGATCCTCACAGTACTATACCCAACACTACCTCGAAATCCCGGAGCTGAGGAAGAGCCAAAAGATCAACAGGCAAAAATCAGGGCACCAACTGCACTGGGCAGGACCAATAACACCCATCTATGTGCAACACGTGATCAGGTATCTGAACCTCACGAGCACAAGCTAAGGGTACTATCTCTAGCCCATACATCAATGCAAATGCCCTAGCACTCTCACAGCTATGTCAACAAGCAACTCGCGGCTGGGGACGCTACCGGTAGTCCATCAGGACGAACTCGACGCCATCAAATCTCGGCGTCCTGTCAGATCATCTTAATCTCACTAAAATAACCACCTGGTAACTCGGCCGGAGGTGAAAATCGCCTCAACAGGCCAAACCTTCGCCACTCACTAGGCGGCATCGCCACTCATTGGGCGGCATCGCCACTCACTAGGCGGCATCGCCCCTGGTAGCTCGGCCAGTGGAAAGTATCCTCCTGGTAATTCGGCCAGGGAAAAATGTCCTCCTGGTAACTCGGCCAGGGCATGTGCCCACCTGGTAACTCGGCCAGGGGCAATGGATCCATCTGGTTGCTCGGCCAGTGGAAAGTATCCATCTGGTAACTCAGCCAGTGATAATTATCCATCTGGTAACTCGGCCAGTGATAATTATCCATCTGGTAACTCGGCCAGTGATAATTATCCATCTGGTAACTCGGCCAGTGATAATTATCCATCTGGTAACTCGACCAGTGATAATTATCCATCTGGTAACTCGGCCAGTGATAATTATCCATCTGGTAACTCAGCCAGTGATAATTATCCATCTGGTAACTCCGCAAGTGATAATTATCCATCTGGTAACTCGGCCAGTGATAATTATCCATCTGGTAACTCAGCCAGGGAAAATGCCCTCCTGGTAACTCAACCAGGGAAAATGCCCTCCTGGTAACTCAGCCAGGGAAAATGCCCTCCCGGTAACTCAGCCAGGGAAAATGCCCTCCCGGTAACTCAGCCAGGGCAAATGCCCTCCCGGTAACTCAGCCAGGGAAAATGCCCTCCTGGTAACTCAGCTAGGAAAAATGCTCTCCTGGTGACTCAGCCAGGGAAAACGCCCTCCTGATGACTCAGCCAGGGAAAACGCCCTCCTGGTAACTCAGCCAGGGAGAATGCCCTCCTGGTAACTCAGCCAGGGAAAACGCTTAGCCAGGGAAAACGCTCTCCTGGTGACTCAGCCAGGGAAAACGCCCTCCTGGTAACTCAGCCAGGGAAAATGCCCTCCTGGTAACTCAGCCAGGGAAAATGCCCTCCTGGTAACTCAGCCAGGGAAAATGCCCTCCTGGTAACTCAGCCAGGGAAAACGCCCTCCTGGTAACTCAGCCAAGGAAAACGCCCTCCTGGTAACTCAGCCAGGGAAAATGCCCTCCTGGTGACTCAGCCAGGGAAAACGCCCTCCCGGTAACTCAGCCAGGGAAAACGCCCTTCTGGTAACTCAGCCAGGGAAAACGCCCTCCTGGTAACTAAGACAGGGAAAATGCCCTCCGGGTAACTCAGCCAGGGAAAACGCCCTCCTGGTAACTCAGCCAGGGAAAACGCCCTCCTGGTAACTCAGCCAGGGAAAACGCCCTCCTGGTAACTCAGCCAGGGAAAACACCCTCCTGGTAACTCAGCTAGGGAAAACGCCATCCTGGTAACTCAGCCAGGGAAAATGCCCTCCTGGTAACTCAGCCAGGGAAAATGCCCTCCTGGTAACTCAGCCAGGGAAAACGTTCAGCCAGGGAAAACGCTCTCCTGGTGATTCAGCCAGGGAAAACGCCCTCCTGGTAACTCAGCCAGGGAAAATGCCCTCCTGGTAACTCAGCCAGGGAAAATACCCTCCTGGTAACTCTGCCAGGGAAATGCCCTCCTGGTAACTCAGCCAGGGAAAATGCCCTCCTGGTAACTCAGCCAGGGAAAACGCCCTCCTGGTCACTCAGCCAGGGAAAACGCCCTCCTGGTGACTCAGCCAGGGAAAACGCCCTCCTGGTGACTCAGCCAGGGAAAACGCCCTACTGGTGACTCAGCCAGGGAAAACGCCCTCCTGGTGACTCAGCCAGGGAAAACGCCCTCCTGGTAACTCAGCCAGGAAAAATGCCCTTCTGGTAACTCAGCCAGGGAAAATGTCCTCCTGTAACTCAGCCAGGGAAAACGCCCTCCTGGTAACTCAGCCAGGGAAAACGCCCTCCTGGTAACTCAGCTAGGGAAAATGCCCTCCTGGTGACTCAGCCAGGGAAAACGCCCTCCTGGTAACTCAGCTAGGGAAAACGCCCTCCTGGTAACTCAGCCAGGGAAAACGCCCTCCTGGTAACTCAGCCAGGGCGGGGTGTGTCCTTTTCACAACACGATGTCTCAGGGGTATCGCAACCCACTGCAAAACAACAAATGTCAGGACACAACAACCATACGACCCAATCCAGCGAAAGTCTAAGACATGTCATCCATTCCATAGCATTATGTTGTCTGCAACCAACATAATCGATTAGGAGAATAAACATGCCAAACTCTCATCCCGTCACTTGGGAGAGGTAAAAACTCAATCAGGACTCTCGCTAAAAGTCACGACTCTCACGTAGCCATCCTATTGTCCAACCGCAAGCCTAGGGTTTCTAAGTCCATCACGACCTACAACCTAGTCTCTGATACCACTCTAATCTGTCACACCCCGGGGTCGAAACTGCGACCCGGGCTCGCTAACAGATCCGCCATCTGTACGGAAACTGCCGTACAGACGAAGAAAGAATCAACTACAGTATACAGATGTCAGAGCTGAAAGTAGACTACTAAAAACTGAAGTCCAAACACTGTACAACTAAAAATAATACAATATCCATCTCCCCAAATACTATCATATACAAAACCTCTGATACAGAACTCAAAAGGGAGATATCTCCAATAAGTACATCAGTGTACAAGCCCTCGATACAAATATCCTCACTACATCAGTCTCTCAAACTGTAAAATAAAGTACAACTCTATACCTCACAACAAAGGTCACTCAACAGAGGAAAAAGAGGTAAACTAATCTACTGAAGCTCTCCTCTGAAGGGGATACCGCTACACTCCAACGACGGGTAGGGAACTAGCTCGCGACTCCCTCGCCTCGGTCAGAAGGATCAGCAACTGGAGCAACAGAAACAGGAGAAGAAGTTCCTGGGGAAAAAGACACCACGACGGGTGTGAGAACTACTTCCCACAGTAGTTCTCAGTAGGTGCCGTCAACAAGCCCAACGGTCTGCCCACTAAGTCTACTAGAGGTAAAAGATAACAGTGCAATGAAATCTGAACAAGAAAAGCTGGAGCTACTCTACAGCTACCATACCTCTATCTAGATACTCAAAAAGTGGAACAGATGAAAGTAAAAGAGACCACTCGCACCCAAGGTGCTCAACAGACCCAATCGAACTGACTGCCTCATAGGGTCCAGTCAAGCCTGCGCCTGTCGACTAGGAACGCGCCTGCCCACTACCACGCATCCCCATGAGGACGGGATTTACGTGGGGCGTCCTGCCCGACTAACTCACCCCTCGCGCAAAACTGCCTCAACAGGCCCATCGTATCCACAGCGGCATCTCAGGGACGCGACTCCAACTGAGGAAAACGGCGCGGCATAGAGTATCACAAATTGGCATAAGCAGGATCCCCAAATACCTCGCACAACAGTCGGAGAACTCTCGACGACTCAGCTGCTCGGCTAACTCGAAACACGAGACACTAGCCTCGCCAACGGCTCGCAGCACAAGGCTCACTGGCTGGAGATACTCCACAACCAGGAACGACCCACAACTCAGGGTACCAAAACAGGTCGGACAACACACAATGACCTGGGACCACCGTCAACCCCAACGGTTCCCAACAAGGCGGACCGGAAGATACTCGACGGCCCGGGACTGCCGTCTGCGCAACGGCTCCCTCCACGACGGCACAACAGGGAAACAAGACCTCCCGGGGCTACCGTTTACCCAAACGGCTCCCGGCACAGATAAGCAACCCAGCTACAACTACCAGACTCCACTCTGCTCCCAAGCAAGAGTGCAGAAGCATCCCACACTAAAAGCAAGTCCCGACCTCTCGGGCCACTACCCGGGCGAGAAAACACTATGTCCAGGGATGAAGGAACAGTGTGGATGTCTAAGCATAAATAACCCTAGCCCAAGTGAGGGTTTTCTACTAGTCCGGTTACACTTACAACATATGACGGGGGTGCTAGGTCAAGTTCCAAGATAACCACATTAACCGATAATAAAGGGATAGCCATTCCAACAATCTAGCATGCTACACAAGGAAATAACTATCATGCATAGTCCTACATTAATAGAATTAATGTACATCCCATAAAACTTGGAGATAAGGCCACCCACCTCGATTTGCCACCAATTGCTCGTAGACACTTGCAATTGGCCTCCACGCGATCCCCACGCAAAACGAAGTCTGCTGTCGGAGTCCGCACGCAAAACGGAGCACGGTGCCGGAATCCGCACGCCAAACGGAGTCCGCACGCAAAACGATGTTCGCTGCCGGAGTCCGCACGCAAAACGGAGCAGGGTGCCGGAATCCGCACGCCAAACGGAGTCCGCACACAAAACGATGTCCGCTGCCGGAGTCCGCACGCAAAACGGTGCACGGTGTCGGAGTCCGCACACAAAACGGTGCACGGTGCCAGGATCCGCACGCAAAACGGAGTCCGCATGCAAAACGGTGCACGGTGCCGGAGTCCGCACGCAAAATGGTGCACGATGCCAGGATCCGCACGCAAAACGAAGTCCGCACGCAAAACGGTGCACGGTGCCGGAGTCCGCACCAAAACGGTGCACGGTGCCAGGATCCGCACGCAAAACGGAGTCCGCACGCAAAACGGTGCACGGTGCCCAACACAGAAAGGAGCAAGAGGGTCAGTTACAGTCTAAAAGAACGCTCCAAAAACTATACAAAAATACAGAAAAACCAACGCACGGGACCTACCCATTAGCGCCGCCGTCGCCGAAACGCTCCGCCGGCGAACTTCGCACGCTCCACGAGGCCCACGACGCCACGCCACACAACCCACCATCTCCTCCCTCAAACCCCCCTCTCGCTCGGATGAAGAAGAAAGGAAAAGAAAAGGAAGAAGGTGGCGTGCGGGGGAGAAAGAAGAAGAAGAGGAAATGAGGGATGGTCCACAGCCCCCGGTCCACGGCGCACCGCCGGTCCACAACACCCAGGCGGGTGCTCCAGGTCCAGGCAGGCGCGCGCCCGCCACGTGGCCGCGTCACCGCGCGCCACACGGGCGCGGCAAGGCACGCGCCACACGGGCGCGTGACACCGCGCTGCCCACAGGCGCGGGACACGCGCCCGTGACACGGGCGCACTCCCCCGCACCCGCGCGGGCGCCAATAGGGGTCCGCCACCTGGCGGCCCCCACGTGGCCCGCGCAGGAGGCGCGCCTCCCTGCGCACCTGACGTGCCTGCTGCGCGTACTCGAGCCTTGTGCCGTCCTGTCTCGGGACTCGTGCCGCGCCAAAGCCTCGGTTTGCGTGCCGCGTTGTCTCGAACAACGCGTACGCCTGCCGGGCTCCAAAACCAATAAATAAATAGTCCATTCTTAGCGATTTCGCGCGCTGAATCCAAAAACGATGTCCATTTCTCCAAATTCTCACCTGAAAATTTGCCGAACGCCCACTCGATCCGATTTTCGCGCCGGGTCCATTTTTAAAGTCCGATTTGCCCAATTCGAACTCTAAAAATTCCCGAAGGCGACCGGAGAGGTAAACTTTTATCTGGACTTCACCCGGAGTCTAATTTTGACATTTGATTCGCGCGAAATCACTTCTAAACACCCGACGGGTCCTCCAACTTCCCACGGGGTCTCAATTTAAGCCCGAAGTCCACCACTTGTGTCCAAATTTCGCGCAACCCACGCTGGCCTCCAGTGATGCAAGCAAATCCCAAATTGCATCACAAATCCATTTCTGGGCCCCCAACACACGCACCAACACCCCCAACGGCGACCGAAAGCTGCCCAACAACCAGCAACCCTACGCGGGGGATTCCGGGACCTCACAAAGCCCCCCAATGGGGGATTGCCATGTGGCGAGGAAATTCGAAATTCGAATTTCCCCCCACGCCGCGCCTCCTGCGCCACGCGGCCACGCGGGCCTACTGCGCGCCTTGCGCAGCACGCATGCGTGCCTCGATCCGCACGCCGACGCCTTGGAAAATCCGTTTTTGTCTCGTTTTCTGTCCGTTTTTCGTCCGTTTCCGTCCAAATTTGACAGGCGGCTTCGTTTTGGCTTAATTTACCACAGAAAATTTTAAATTTTCAGTTTGGGCCATTTCTGGGCCACCAAAAGCCTCGCTGTATCTAGAATCATTGGCGGACCCCGTTCTCGCAATCCGGGTATCCGATCAACACGAAACTTTTAACTTGACCTTAAAACATAATTATGAAGCTCCCCAAATTTTCTCAAAATTTTTCGACATTGTTGGCGGAGCCCGTTCTCACCATCCGGCATCCGATCAACACGAAACTTTTTCTGTGGTCTTAAAACATATTTACGGGGCTCCCGTAATTTTCTCGGAATTTTCCGACACCGTGAATTTTCCACTAAAAATCTGGGCCCCCTTTCTCAAATAAATTTTTAGATCTCTCCATTTTAACCCGATTTGGGTCCAATTCGTTTCCAAATATTCTTTACTTCCCTAACTTTCATAACAATGGTATTTCATACCATTTTTATTTATATTATTTATGTGCCGAAAATCCGGTACTTTACATTCTACCCCCCTTAAAATAAGTTTCGTCCTCGAAACTTGAATCACATCTCGACTCCTACTTGATCGAGAGGGAGGAAATCTTGCCCTCACCACTGGGCTCACTGTATATCGTGACCGGCATCAATTGCCTGCTCGCCGAGACTACACGAGCAACTCATCCTCGGATCCCTATCTCAATTCGGGGACAAACACAGACCTAGTGTCTGGCCACTTTCACTAAGTAGGTGAAAGACACAGTTGAGCACTTGCTTACTCAATTGCCACGAATGACCCAGTTTTTTTGCTCGCGAAATTTTCACTTTAATTCCGCCATCATTCTTTTCACAACGAGGTTGCATCTGCAACCAATTACACTTACCGCATTTTTCCGGTCGCTTCGCTGCCTAAGGTGGAGGGCAAAGGCCAATCCACAAGTCCTCAGCTATCATGCACGCTGCTAGTGCTCTAAGTCCACGGGTTATCAGCTAACCCGACATCTCGGACTACTAATAGGTCCACAGACCACGGTCCAATAGGGGCCTATAGCCCAACCAGTCCAACTCTGTATAATGGCTCTCACTAGCACACAGACCCAATCATCATACGGGTAGATCCTCACTTAGGATTACTACACCAACACTCCCACTAGGAGCTACAGTACCTCAATCACCACTAGCTCTACGGCCTGGTCATATCCCACTCTCAATGTACTAATAGCCTCAATGCTCACACGTGGCGTTCCACGTTCCCGGGTCATTGCTCGGACTACCGTCCCGACCAAATCTCTATCATGCCCCGCCATCAGGTCTCGGGCCGCTGTCTCTCATAGCTGACTGCGGCTGCCCACTGGGCTACAGGCCCACAGTCCACAAACATGGTCCAGGCACGGATCGTCCACAAGCGAACCCGCTAATCGTCGCCACGCGACCACTATGCTCCACTGAGCAAAATCAACTAACAAGTCGTCAATCCACGACCCAAACTCTCTATATCAACTCTGGCCACACTGGGCAAAGGCTAATACACCACCTAAGAGTTTGAGAGGGAGATTGCAGGATCTCGAAGAAGAAGCAAAAAGGGCATCTTCTCTCTCAAACGCTCTTGAAGTGGAAAGGGATAATCTGATTAAAATAAATGTTTCCCTTCAAGAGTCCAATGAGCAACTCGAGAAGAATTATGTAGATATGGTGATATGGTGAACAAAGCGAATTACTTCTTGAAGCTCAACGGCGAGGCTCGACAGGAAAAATTGGAAATGACAGAGACCATTCTCCAACTCAAGGATGACATACAGCGATTTTCATTATGAAGGAGTAAGTTGGATAAGCTTCTTGGTCTTGGTCAATCAAACAAATTCGGCCTCGGATACAATCGAACTGAAGATAATTTTAGTTCGGTTGGGACAGTCTTTGTGCCCCAGTCGGTATCTCCTCCTCCGACACTGGAATTGACGACAAACAACGACAACAAACCTACTTCCCCCTCTTCGGAATCGTCAAGCACCAAGGTATGTTTTCGTTGTGGTATTGCAGGGCACATAAGGAGAAATTGCAAGATGGGAGCTAAACGCTCAACTCAAGCACTTCTTGCAACGACTACCAAAAGGGTGAGTCCTCGGAAATCAAATGCAAATTATTCGAAGGAAAAGAGCCTCGGTAGTTCATCAAACAAGACGACGACGTCAAGGAAAAGCGATAGATCAAACAAGACGCTTTCACCAAAGGTATCAACTTCACAATCATTTCCGACATACACCAAAACTCGAAAGGTGTGGGTAAGCAAAGGTGAAATCTTCCCTTGTCTTGTTACAAATATTTCCTTGCATGCATATGATAATTCGTCTTGGTATCTGGATAGCGGTTGTTCCCGTCACATGACCGGTGACAAAAACTGCTTTCAAAATTTTGAGAAAATCTCCGGAGGACTTGTAGTTTTCGGAGACGGTCAGTCTTCCAAAATTGTTGGAAAAGGAACAGTAGCTATTCTAGATGGCCCGATTCTGATCAATGTGTTATTTGTTGATGGCCTTAAGACTAACCTCATAAGTATCAGTCAATTTTGTGACAATGGTTTCTCAGTTAATTTTTCATCTGTTGAATGCATTGTAATTGATAAGGACCATGTTTTCTTTTTAAAGGGGGTTAGATCTGAAAACAATTGTTATGTTGTTCCCAATAAAATTTCTGAAAATTGTAACTTAGCCTCTTTGAATAATGAAACACTTTGGCATGAAAGGCTAGGTCACATAAATTTTAAGGACTTGCTAGAATTTCAAACAAAGACGTGGTCAAGGGGGTTCCAAAACTTTCACTTAAACAAAACATTGTGTGTGGTGGTTGTCAAAAGGGAAAACAATCCAGGACTGCACACAAGAACTTGAACCACGTTGGTACTAATCGGCCCTTAGAATTGTTGCATATGGATCTTATGGGGCCGACACGTCAACCATCCTTGGGAGGTAAATGGTATATTTTCTTATTGGTTGATGATTTCTCTAGATACTCATGGGTAGCATTTTTAAAAGATAAAGCTGATACTTTTGATTCTTTTCACGAGATTTTCCTTCGTATTATGATTGAAAAGAATGAAAATATCATTCGTGTTAGAAGTGATAGAGGTGGAGAATTCATAAATTCTAAATTCATTGATTTTTGCACTTCCAATGGCATTAAACATGAATTCTCAGCACCCTATACACCTCAACAGAATGGTGTAGTCGAGCGCAAAAACAGGGTTGTACAAGAGATGGCACGTGTTATGCTTCATAGCCGGAATTTACCGTTATATTTTTGGGCTGAAGCTGTGAACACTGCAATCTATGTTATTAATCGAGTTTATTTGCGCCCGGGAACTTTAAATACACCTTATGAACAATGGTTTTGTAGAAAACCAAACATCAAATATTTTCGTATCTTTGGGAGTCGGTGTTACATTTTACATGACCGCGAAAATCTTCAAAAATTTGACTCTCGTAGTGACGAAGGGATTTTCATGGGTTATTCTACAAATAGTAGAGCATATCGGGTATTTAACTTGGAATCTAAAACGATTGTAGAATCCATAAATGTTAAAGTAGACGAAGCTTTCCACTTTGCATCTGATAAATCTACCCCTGATATCTCTCTTGATGATGATACTTGTAGTGTTCTGGTTTTCCCATGCAACTTTCCGATGAATCCACTGTGTAGAACACCTAGTGTTGGTGTGTCTGGCCCATGGTGCATCGAAGCGGTGCCACAGATGGACCTAGTGAGACTTTGTTAGCGGATTTGGCCATCGGCTGCATTTGCCGAATTTTAGAAAAGGTTTTGGGCCAATCTGAGGTTGGATTTGGATTCAGCGCGGAAAACGCTTGAAATCGGCTATTTGCTTGTTAAATTTGGAGTCCGGATGACCAAAAGCGGGCTTCCGGAAGTTTTGGGGGTTATTCGGTGCATGGGGGAGCCTCGTGGACCGGCCTGAGCCACGTGGCGGCCTATTATTGGCCGGCTCACGCAGCTCGGTCCACGGAGAAGCACGGCGGTGCATGGACCGCGGGCGGGAGACGCGTGGCGTGCTCTGATAGGCCGGCGCACGCGGCATGGTTCACCGATTGTGCGGGGTTGCGGTGGACCGGGCGCATGACACATGGCGGCTTCGGATTCATCGGCTCACGTGGGCGTGGTCCACGGTCTGCGCGGGGGGGCACCTCGGGACTGCGCGCGCACAGTGGCGCCAGGCGGGACGGTCGGCCGCACTCGAGTGCGCCACGTGTCGCCTCGCGGTTGGGCGGCCGTACCTACCCCCGCTGACCGCGAGGGGACACGCGGCGCACTGTGGGCCGCGGGGATTTGCTGTCCCCTGTTTGGGGTGACGTGGCCGCTCCTGGGAGATTCGGGCACGTCGGACGGGAGGCGTACAACCGGGTTTCCGGGCGCAGTGCGCCCGAAACTTGCGCCCGAAAACCCGGCCCGGCAGCTTATGGGCTGGGCCTATAAATAGCTTCCCCTATTCATTCTTTTGGCTTTTTGGACCCCATTTTCGCAGAGCATCCTTCAGCAAAGTTTTTCCTCCCTCAGTGCACTACCCATTGGAGAACTTTGAGGATTTTTGGAGGCACTCTTCCCGAGGTTCACCATTTTACGGCGCGGCGCGACGCTTGTTTCCCCGGCGATCTTCTTCGCCCCTTCTCAGTGTTTGGACTCCTCCGACTCACCCCGACATCGGATTTCGCCGATTCTAGCGCCGTTGGACTCACGACAGGTAGGACTTCAACTCCTGTGTTTTGAGGTTCCTCGATTTCCCTGCTGATCTTGGAGTTTTCTGAGCACCCATTTGACCCATTTTTGGTTGCGGACTTTTGGACAGCACCGCGGTGTTCTTGCCGTATCTTTTCGCTCGGACGTCGGATCGAGGCGATTCAAGAGGCAATTTTCATCTACACTTCGCAAGGAGTCTCCTGGATTTTTCTCAGATTTTTCTGGTTTTAGGACGAGGGTGAGAATCTCCTTTTTTTGTGGTTCTTTGTTACAGAAATTTGGTACAGTTTGGATTGGGATGTTTCTCTTGT
The DNA here is from genome assembly GCA_029204045.2 of Tillandsia leiboldiana. NCBI lineage: Eukaryota > Viridiplantae > Streptophyta > Magnoliopsida > Poales > Bromeliaceae > Tillandsia > Tillandsia leiboldiana. Next base: position 24,401 of record JAQNDB010002587.1, read on the forward strand.
CGGATTTTTATCTCAGCGTAGGAAACTCCGATTTGGGCGTGCAGGTACTCGTTTCGACGGGCTCGTCGCGAGGATCGTGACAGTATTTTCCTTGGATTTTTATGGGCATTTTTCGCAGGTAAAAATTGGTGAATTCTGGACTGTGGTATTAAGGGACAGATTCTGGGAATTGTGAATGAATAGCTTATGTACTTTCCTTTGGGGTATTTTGTACAGATTGGTGGGGAGTTTTTGGACTGAGCTTGGGTTTCGCTTTTGGGAACTGGGATTAGCGCTCGAGGTGGGTGATGTTGTAAACCTCCTATTTGTGATTTATCACTAGGCCTATTAGAATGCTCTTGATCAGGCTGTTATTAGAACTGTGAGATGGAACTTAGCATGCTTGTATGAAATCCTAGTTCCTTCGTTAATAATCGCATTATTAGAAAACTACAAGTTAATTAGTGGTGGGTCCATGCTTTAAATATGTAGTATAATTACTTGGAAATTATGCTAAATCCCTATCTTGTTGAATGTTAAATGAAAGGTTGGGGTATGTGGTTAGAGTATTTAAAATGGTTCATTAAGAAAAGGACTTTTGCATGCTTGAATGGTCACCTAGATAGGCCACCTTTTTCTGCTACACTATCATGCTGGAATTGACTTAGGAGAAACCATGTTTCATTCTTTCTTCAGTCACGTAGACATAGGGGATATTATGCTCGGGTTAGAGCAGGGGCTGGGATAGTGTAGTCAGATACTTGGGTTTCGGGGAGAGGGTTTTGGGCTTCCTTTGGGGGATGGTACTTTTCCTTATAGATCAGAGTGCGCGATTCGCAGACTTGAGACCCTGAGACTCCTGTCCCATATCGGTGTTATGCGTAGGCTGGCATACCCGATTTGGCAGACATTGAGAATCCTTTCCCATATCGGTGTTATGCGTAGGCTGGCATACCCGATTTAGCATACCTTGAGACTCTTGTCCCATATCGGCGTTATGCGTAGGCTGGCATACCCGATTCGGCGGACATTGAGACTCCTTTCCCATATCGGTGTTATGCGTAGGCTGGCATACCCGATGCGGCAGGCTTCGATATTCTGATGCATACATTTAGCCATCTTTAGCTGGGCAGGTAGAGGCATATTAGTGGTAGCTTTTATCAGGAGTCATACTCATAGTTACCGCATTTATTCTTTTAGCCTCTGGTAGTCCTAGTGGGCAGGTATGAGTTTTGAGTTGAGGTTTACCCACTAGGGGAGGCAACTGTCTTTATAGTAGTTCTGACCCCCACTGTTTTCCCTTTTCTTGTCCCCTTTGTTTTGCAGAGTCATCTGCTGGAGTTGCGGGACCCTCCTCCCAGGATCGAGGTAAGAGGATCGCCGACTAGATAGCTGCTACCCCGAGCTCGAGTTTTGTAGTTTTGTTGTATCCCCTGTACACTCAGACGGTTGTATTTTCTTTTATTTTTGGGTCTGGCTGCGGCCAGCTGGTTGTATTTACTTCGTGAGCTGGGAGAGACATATGTATATTCTTGAGAGTTTATTGTACTTTTATTTCCAGCATTTGTCTGAGATGTACTAGTTTCAGTTTAGCTCTGTTTTATGCTCTAGTATTATTTCTCTATATCTGAGCAGGTTACCAGCGCTTCGTGTACACGGGAAATACCGTGTGCACGGCGGGTCTGTGGACGAGCCCGGGTTCTGGTTTACACCCGGGGAGTGACAGATTATTTTGGTATCAGAGCTTAGGGATAGGTCAGTTGGGACTTAGGAAACCCTAGGCTTTTGGCAGACCCTAGGAAGGCAGAGCGTGAGTGACGTGATATTGTGCGAAAGTCGGCAATTAGTTGTTAACTCTTCCTGTGAGTGGAGAGGGATTGGCATAGCCTATTTCTGGGGGACTATTATTTTGGCTGCAGACAACATAAGGTTACAGAAATGGGGGAATGTCCATGACTTTCGCTGGATTGGGTCGAGAGTGGTTTGGTTTACTGACCCGTGGATTCTTTTGTGGCAGGATGCCTCCTAGGCGGCAGATCCCTACTCGGGGTACTCCTACACCCCCGGAGGAGCCGGAGCAGTCCGGGCCTTCTGAGATCAGTGAGCTGAGGTTTGAGCAGTTGCTGGCTCAGGTGGCGGCACCTCCCCCTACTACGGTAGAGGCCCCTGTACCACCGGTTGTACCGCCGGCTATTCCACTTGTTCCTACGGCACCGTCGTCTAGCAGTGGGGCTCAGGGGGTGATCAGGCCATTGACCCCAGCGGAGGAGCAGGAGTTTGCTGACAAACTCGCACAGTTCTGTAAGCGAGGACCACCTAGGTTCTCGGGGCGGAGTACTCATCCAGCGGAGATAGGATCATGGTTGGCATCAATGGAGAAGTTGTTCAGAGATTTCTTCATTGATTCGAGATTCAGAGTACACATGGCCGTACATTGTCTAGAGGGGGATGCGGATGCTTGGTGGCGTCGGGTCGAGCCCTTAGAGTTTCAGATCACCCGACAGCTACCTTGGTCGGAGTTCAGGAGGATGATCCTTGACACTTACTTCTCCACGAGCGTGAAGAAGAAGATAGAAGATGACTTGAAGAACCTGCAGTAGGGTGATCGCTCAGTATGGGACTATTTCCAGGAGTTTACGTAGTTGCTTAACTGCGTACCCTATGTTGCCAGGGACGGGCTGCACCAGGTGGAGCTGTTTGAGACAGGTTTACGCCCCGAGATCTATACCTTGGTACACGCCCAGAGGCTTCAGACTTTATCAGAGGTAGTGGATCATGCACAGTGGGTCGAGAGGGGAGATCATGTGGTCGCTTGGCGCGGAGGCTCGGTCGCTCAGAGTTCTGAGAGGAAGCGGCCAGCACCAGACGAGGGGGGACAGGCCAGTTCATGGAGGCCGCCCCGACCGCCACCGCCACAGTCTGCGGGCCGTGGGCGTTCGGATCGGCGAGGGCCTGGGGGATCCCAGAGGCCCCCACAGCAGCAGCCCCAGCGACAGCAGCAGCACTCGCAGCAGCAGAGGTCGCAGTCACGACAGCAGGGGCCACAGCGGCAAGGGCAGCAGCAGCAGCAGTCGAGGCAGCCCCAGTCTGCGGTCAGGTGCGTCTTTTGTAGGGGACATCACGCGGCGGATACTTGTGACTAGAGGTATGGCCGCTGTTATCGGTGTGGACAGTCCGGCCACATTCGAGCTACTTGCCCTCTCTCTACACCGCAGGCTCCTTCCTCAGCATCAGCTCCTTCGGTGCCCCAGCAGCGGCCTTATGCTCCAGCGAGCAGGGCTCCTTCCTCCCACCCTACAGACTACCGACCACCAGCTCAGAGCGGGCGAGTCTACGCCGCCCAGGTAGGGGACCCTGCGGCGGCCGAACCACGTGGTGGCAGGTATAATTTTACTTCTCGGCATTAGAGCTCGCACTTTATTTGATACCGGTGCATCACATTCTTTTATTAGTAGAGCATTTGCATCATCGCATGGACTAGAGTTACGTCGGTTACCGCATGCATTAGAGGTACGGATTCCTGATCATATTTTGATTGTAGAGGAGTGTTGTTGGTCTTGCCCGGTACAGCTTGAGTCTTGGATTTTGCCAGCGGACATGATGGTCCTTAGTCAGCTGCGAGATTATGACATTGTGCTGGGGATGGATTGGCTAGCTCGCTATTTCGCGACGATTGATTGCGCCGCGAGGACTGTTACTTTTAGCGAGCCAGGCCAGGAGGTGTATGTTTACAGGGGGTGCCAGAGTGCTTTCTTTGCCTCTGTGGTTTCGACTTCTCGGGCGAGGCAGATGATGCGCAGTGGATGCGTGGCCTTTTTGGCGTCGGTGGTTAAGGAGCCTGTGGCGGCACCAGGACTCCCGGATATCCCTATTGTCTACGAGTTCCCGGATGTGTTTCCTCCAGATCTGATTCATATGCCGCCGGATAGGGAGGTTGAGTTTTTGATTGACGTAGTTCCAGGAACTCCGCCAATCTCTAAGGCTCCTTACCGAATGGCACCGGCTGAGCTGCGAGAGCTAAAGGCGCAACTCCAGGATTTAATGACAAAGGTTTTGTCAGACCAAGTGTATCGCCTTGGGGAGCGCCGGTGCTATTTGTGAAGAAGAAGGATGGATCACTTCGACTATGTGTTGATTATCGGGAGTTGAATAAAGTGACCATCAAGAACAAGTACCCTTTGCCGCGCATTGATGACTTATTTGATCAGCTGCAAGGGTCTTGTGTCTTTTCTAAGATTGATTTACAGTCTGGTTACCACCAATTGAAGGTGAAGGCCGAGGACATCCCAAAGACGGCATTCAGGTCACGGTACGGGCATTATGAGTTCACCGTCATGCCTTTTGGATTGACAAATGCCCCTGCTGCTTTTATGGATTTAATGAACAGGATTTTTCGACCATACCTGGATCGGTTCGTCGTTGTTTTTATTGATGACATCCTAGTTTATTCCCGAAGCGATTTGGAGCACGAGGAGCATCTGAGGATTGTGCTACAACTTCTGAGAGAGAGAAAGTTGTATGCTAAGTTATCTAAGTGTGATTTCTGGCTTCGGGAGGTTGCCTTTTTGGGCCATGTGATTTCAGCCGCTGGAGTGGCAGTAGACCCGGCGAAGATCGAGGCAGTCCGGGATTGGCCCCGACCGACGACGGTATCAGAGGTCCGCAGTTTCATTGGGCTTAGCAGGATATTACCGTCGGTTTGTGGAAGGTTTTGCGAAACTTTCCACACCCCTCACTCGTTTGACGCGAAAAGGGATTAAGTTTACTTAGAGTGAGGATTGCCAGAGGAGCTTTGAAGAATTAAAGAACAGATTGATGTCGGCTCCTGTCCTTTCCCTCCCCGTTATGGGGAAAGGATACGTGATATACAGTGATGCATCGCACTGTGGGCTTGGTTGCGTGCTGATGCAGGAGGGAAGGGTAATAGCTTATGCCTCTCGGCAACTGAAAGATTATGAAAAGAATTACCCTACCCATGATTTGGAGCTAGCTGCAGTGATTTTTGCACTAAAGTTGTGGCGCCACTACCTGTATGGGGAGCACTGCGAGATTTACACCGACCACAAGAGCTTGAAATACCTGTTCACACAGAAGGAGCTCAACTTGAGGCAGCGCAGATGGTTGGAATTGTTGAAAGACTATGATGTAGACATATTATACCATCCTGGCAAGGCCAACGTGGTTGCTGATGCCCTGAGCAGGAGAGCAGTACAGAGTCTATCTTCGTTGATCACCGATCAGGCGCCATTACTTGAGCAGATGAGGCGGTTGGAGCTCGAGGTTGTGGTCCCCTGGGGTCTCTGCTAGACGTATGTCTCTAGTCGTGCAGCCCACTCTGTTGGACAGGATTCGGGAGAGACAGAGTGAGGACCCCCACCTGATGAGGAGTCGAGAGCAGATGCAGACTGGTTTGACAGGGGACTTTTCGATTGATGCTTCGGGAGTACTGCGGTACAGGGACCGAGCAGTGTGCCTATGGATGCGGAGATCCGAGAGCAGATCTTGAGGGAGGCCTACTATACACCCTTATACCATCCATCCTGTGGGACTAAGATGTATAGGGACCTTAAGGGCACAGTTTTGGTGGAACGGGATGAAAAGAGACATTGGGAGATTTTGTAGCGCACTGTCTAACTTGTCAGCAAAGTAAAGGCTGAACATCGTGTACCTGCTGGCCAAGTTGCAGCAGTCTCCCAATCCCTGAATGAAATGGGAGCATGTTACCAGGATTTTGTCCACTGGTTGCCGAGAGCACAGACCGGGAGCGGATGCTTCTGGGTAGTCGTGGATAGGATCTCACACCAAATCCGCACACTTTTTACCGGTGCAGGTGACTTGGTCCCTCGATCGGCTGGCACAGTCGTACTTAGACGAGGTAGTGAGGCTGCATGGTGTGCCCGTCTCCATTGTATCGACCGGAGATCCGAGATTGTTTCGCGCTTCTGGAGGAGCCTACAGGCCACTTTAGGGACACAGCTCAGTTTGTAGCACAACCATTTCACCCGCAGACAGACGACAGTCAGAGCGTTACTATAAGATTCTTGAGGACATGCTCCGGGCTTGCACGCTGGACTTTGGAGGGGGTTGGGTAGGGACACTTATCATTGGCAGAGTTATTGCGTACAACAATAGCTTTCAAGCGAGCATCCGAATGGCTCGTTTGAAGCATTGTATGGAGCAAGTGTCGTCCCCTCTTTATTGGAGCGATGTGGTGTGAAAGGCGGACCTTGGGGACAGAGTTGCTTAGAGAAGCGGAGGCTAAGGTCAAGGTTAGTCAGGCAGCACCTTCAGAAGCACAGAGCAGACAGAGGAGCTATGCAGATGTGCGAGGCGAGACCTGGAGTTCGCGGTTGGGGATCATGTCTTTTTGAAGGTCTCGCCTTCAAAGGGGATCCGAAGATTTGGGATTCGGGGGGAAACTGAGCCCCAGCTACATTGGACCTTTCGAGGTATTAGAGCGCATAGGGCCAGTTGCCTACAGGCTTGCACTTCCTCCCAGACTTTCAGGTGTTCACGACGTTTTTCATGTATCGACTCTGAGGAAGTATGTTCATGAACCCATCTCATATCATCGATTTCACCCCACTGGAGGTCACCGAGGACCTGAGCTATGTTGAGCGGGGGCCGTTGAGGATCTTGGACCGGGAGGTTAGGGAGTTGCGCAGTCGGGCCCATACCTTATGTGAAGATCCTCTGGAGCAGTCATGAGGAGCGCGAGGCTACCAGGGAGTTGGAGTCAGCGATGATGGCTGCTTACCCCCACCTGTTCGAGGCACCTGCTTGAGGTATGACTTTTGTTTCGAGGACGAAACTTTTTCTTATGGGGGAGGATGTAGTGTTCTGGTTTTCCCCATGCAACTTTCCGATGAATCCACTGTGTAGAACACCTAGTGTTGGTGTGTCTGGCCCATGGTGCATCGAAGGGTGTGCCACAGATGGACCTAGTGAGACTTTGTTAGCGGATTTGGACTTCGGCTGCATTTGCCGAATTTAGAAAAGGTTTTGGGCCAATCTGAGGTTGGATTTGGATTCAGCGCGGAAAAACGCTTGAAATCGGCTATTTGCTTGTTAAATTTGGAGTCCGGATGACCAAAAGCCGGGCTTCCGGAAGTTTTGGGGGTTATTCGGTGCATGGAGGAGCCTCGTGGACCGGCCTGAGCCACGTGGCAGCCTATTATTGGCCGGCTCACGCAGCTCGGTCCACGGAGAAGCGCGGCGGTGCATGGACCGCGGGCGGGAGACGCGTGGCGGTGCTCTGATAGGCCGGCGCACGCAACATGGTTCACCGATTGTGCGGGGTTGCGGTGGACCGGGCGCATGACACATGGCGGCTTCGGATTCGTCGGCTCACGTTGGGCGTGGTCCACGGTGTGCGCGGGGGGGGCACTCGGGACTGCGCGCGCACAGTGGCGCCAGGCGGGACGGTCGGTGCCGCACTCGAGTGCGCCACGTGTCGCCTCGCGGTTGGGCGGCCGTACCTACCCCCGCTGACCGCGAGGGGACACGCGGCGCACTGTGGGCCGAGTGGGATTTGCTGTCCCCTGTTTGGGGTGACGTTGCCGCTCCTGGGAGATTCGGGCGCGTCGGACGGGAGGCGTACAACTGGGTTTCCGGGCGCAGTGCGCCCGAAACTTGCGCCCGAAAAACCCGGCCCGGCAGCTTATGGGCTGGGCGTATAAATAGCTTCCCCTATTCGTTCTTTTGGCTTTTTGGACCCCATTTTCGCAGAGCATCCTTCAGCAAAGTTTTTCCTCCCTCAGTGCACTACCCATTGGAGAACTTTGAGGATTTTTGGAGGCACTCTTCCCAAGGTTCACCATTTTACGGCGCGGCGCGACGCTTGTTCCCCGCGATCTTTCTTCGCCCCTTCTCAGTGTTTGGACTCCTCCGACTCACCCGACATCGGATTTCGCCGATTCTTGCGCCGTTGGACTCACGACAGGTAGGACTTCAACTCCTGTGTTTTGAGGTTCCTCGATTTCCGTGCTGATCTTGGAGTTTTATGAGCACCCATTTGACCATTTTTCGTCGGCTGACATTTTGGACAGCACCGCGGTGTTCTTGCCGTATCTTTTCGCTCGGGACGTCGGATCGAGGCGATTCAAGAGGCAATTTTCATCTACACTTCGCAAGGAGTCTCCTGGATTTTTTTCAGATTTTTCTGGTTTTAGGACAAGGGTGAGAATCTCCTTTTTCTGTGGTTCTTTGTTACAGAAATTTGGACAGTTTGGATTGGGATGTTTCCCTTGTCGATTTTTATCTCAGCGTAGGAAACTCCGATTTGGGCGTGCAGGTACTCGTTTCGACGGGCTCGTCGCGAGGATCGCGACAGTATTTTTCCTTGGATTTTTCTGGGCATTTTTCGCAGGTAAAAATTGGTGAATTCTGGACTGTGGTATTAAGGGACAGATTCTGGGAATTGTGAATGAATAGCTTATGTACTTTCCTTTGGGGTATTTTGTACAGATTGGTGGGAGTTTTGGACTGACCTTGGGTTTCGCTTTTGGAACTGGGATTAGCGCTCGAGGGGGTTGATGTTGTAAACCTCCTATTTGTGATTTATCACTAGGCCTATTAGAATGCTCTTGATCATGCTGTTATTAGAACTCGTGAGATGGACTTAGCATGCTTGTATGAAATCCTAGTTCCTTCGTTAATAATCGCATTATTATAAAAACTACAAGTTAATTAGTGGTGGGTCCATGCTTTAAATATGTAGTATAATTACTTGGAAATTATGCTAAATCCCTATCTTGTTGAATGTTAAATGAAAGGTTGGGGTATGTGGTTAGAGTATTTAAAATGGTTCATTAAGAAAAGGACTTTTGCATGCTTGAATGGTCACCTAGATAGACCACCTTTTTCTGCTACACTATCATGCTGGAATTGACTTAGGAGAAACCATGTTTCATTCTTTCTTCAGTCACTTAGACATAGGGGATATTATGTCCCGGTTAGAGCAGGGGCTGGGATTTGAGTCAGATACTTGGGTTTCGGGAGAGGGTTTTTGGGCTTCCTTTTGGGGATGGTACTTTTCCTTATAGATCAGAGTGCGCGATTCATAGACTTGAGACCCTGAGACTCCTGTCCCATATCGGTGTATGCGTAGGCTGGCATACCCGATTTGGCAACATTGAGAATCCTTTCCCATATCGGTGTTATGCGTAGGCTGGCATACCCGATTTAGCAGACCTTGAGACTCCTGTCCCATATCGGCGTTATGCGTAGGCTGGCATACCCGATTCGGCGGACATTGAGACTCCTTTCCCATATCGGTGTTATGCGTAGGCTGGCATACCCGATGTGGCAGGCTTCGATATTCTGATGCTAACATTTAGCCATCTTTAGCTGGCAGGTAGAGGCATATTAGTGGTAGCTTTTATCAGAGTCATACTCATAGTTACCACCGCATTTATTCTTTTAGCCTCTGGTAGTCTAGTGGGCAAGGTATTAGTTTTGAGTTGAGGTTTACCCACTAGGGGAGGCTACTGTCTTTATAGTAGTTCTGACCCCCACTGTTTTCCCCTTTCTTGTCCCTTTGTTTTGCAGAGTCATCTGCTGGAGTTGCGGGACACCCCCCCCAGGATCGAGGTAAGAGGATCGCCGACTAGATAGCTGCTACCCCCCGAGCTCGAGTTTTGTAGTTTTGTTGTATCCCCTGTACACTCAGACGGTTGTATTTTCTTTTATTTTTGGGTCTGGCTGCGGCCAGCTGGTTGTAATTACTTCGTGAGCTGGAGAACATATGTATATCTCTTAAGAGTTTATGTACGTTTATTTTCCAGCATTTGTCTGAGATGTACTAGTTTCAGTTTAGCTCTGTTTTATGCTCTAGTATTATTCTCTATATCTGAGCAGGTTACCACGCTTCGTGTACACGGAAATACCGTGTGCACGCGGGTCTTTGGACAGCCCGGGTTTTTGTGAATAATTAGTGAGTAATTAATGTATGCTTTTGGAAGCCTTTTATGTAACTTAAATATGTGGGTGGATTTAGTAAATGTGTTTTATTATCAGCAACTACGTGCAGCAGATGGACTTGTGAATGCTGTGGAAGTGTTTGTGGGAATGCTCCCGAATTTCGGGGGATTTCCGTGTTCGCGGCAGTGTGCGAGCGCGCCGTGCGTTTTTTCGAAGTTTCGTCAGATCGAGGTTTCGGCGCTTCACGACTTCTTGCGATTGCCTGCAGAAAGCATTCGGTGGGTTGGAATTTCTTCGATTTATGGAATGCCCTTTAATTCTTCTGTAAGCATATTGATCATGTTTACTTATTTATTATATTGATAATCTGATAGTTGCTTAGAAATAGTAGAATGACATTCTTGAGTCCCAGCATGTTTTAGTATGATCTAGAGGGTATTTGAACACTAGACTGCATGTTCATTTGATTCAGGCTGCATCTGACCTTTCATATTTTTTTAGTACCCCGTTTTAAGTAAAACTCCATTTAAAGGGTTTTTAATGTTGAGAACATTATAATGGTCCAGATTGTTCGAGTGATTGTGTACGCACGCTAGAGGGCCGAGTTATTTTTAGAGCATCGTTTGTCGATTCTAGTGTCATGAGGGTTCTTCTTCCTTGGGATGATGGTTTATTCTATATCATGGGTTGTGTTTATGATTTAGTGGTGGAGTCGTTCTCCCACTTAGTTTTGAGGATATTTGGGTCTGGCAGATCGAGCCGCGTGGGTTTCCCGGCTCAGCCATGGTCATGCATTATCAGATTGAGTCGTTGAGGGTTCTCCGACATAGCTGTGAGAGTGTTTGGGCTATCCTTTTGTCGAGTTCTTTCCGACTGAGTTGTGTTGTCCGAGCTTGTGAGATACGTCTTTTTGATCGTGGTTATAGCCTGCAATTGTGCTGCATATTGAGACGTGAGAAGATGTGAACTTATTTCGTTTGGGGTCGCACCCCCTCAGCTACTGCCCCTGGGTGGCGATGATGATACCGAGCCGGACAAGAGAGGCTACGAGTGGTTATTCGCCTATTTGATGTTACTAGTGGTCGCGTTAGATAGCCTGGCCGAGCTACCGTGGGGTCACTTTGTGTGAGATTGAGATAGTCGGTTTAGACG
>JAQNDB010002588.1:0-35451 GCA_029204045.2 Tillandsia leiboldiana
TCAGTTATACTGCCTCAGTTGAGATTACAGCTTTTAGCATCCGAGTGGGATTTCCCGGCTTGTAGCCTATGGTTCGATCGTGGGACCGCGCTTGAGCATCACATATTATGTGCTAGAGCACTAGCTTTTCATTCACGATCGCAGTGGGTCTGATCCCCGCAATGCGTTCTTTCCGGTGAAGAGTCATCACATAGACCCGTGAGCCTGGTGGGTTATCATAACATGTTTAGTGACCAACAGTGGCAATTGCATGTGGTCCTGCTCTATGGCAGCTTAGCCTGAGGTCCTAGTATCCAACAGTGGCAATGCCGAGGACCCAGCGACCAACTAGCATGGATTGGTACTTATTGTTATTCAGCACTTCCAGTTTACAGTTTTTTGTTATAGCATGATCATTTCGTGCTTGTCAGATTTATCAGTATAGCACGATCATTTCCTGCTTGTCAGATTTATCTGTTATAGCATGATCAGTTCCTGCTGTCAGATTTATCATCGTACTCTTTGGTTTACACTTTGATATTTATGGTTATCATACTTGCTCTGTGTCACGCCCCGAGTTCAAAAATCAGCGTCTAAATTTTTTTTTTATTGGTATATTTATTTTTTTTTTCAGAGTTGCAAAAAACGCCAGGGCAATGACAGACCGCCACATATATAGAGAGTCCCAATCTCCTTTGGATGAGCCTTTTCTATATATGCACGGCTAGCTTGCACAACATCAGAGTACTTCTACGTACTACAAATAATAATACAAATTTCTTTATTATAACTTTACATTAAATAATCTGAATACACATGAATTAACTATTTCAAATACACGGCTGTCCAGGGTCATCTCTATCTCGATACCCTCGCCAATTCGTCCCGACATCCCAACACGCGCTCGACCTGAAAAACAGTCTCCGAGGGTGTGAGACACACCGGAGTGTATCCCAGTGGGCATGGATTAGAAGAAATAGCAGATCGTACCTACTGGTATACAATCTAGCGGATAGTAAAGAGCACTTAGGTAAGCATTTATGAAGCGAATGAATAACCAATAGAATAGTATATCTTGACAGGATATAATGACCAAGCATGCTGAATAATTGTATAGGCAGGTCAAACAAATGAATATCTTCAAACCGAAATCAGGAATCATGAGATGATAAAGCAGGCTAAACAGGCAACATATGCAATAGATACTGATCTGCTAGAATATGGAATTATAAAAACTATGCATCAATCATAAGAATATCAAGTTCCAATCATGCCCTCTCTTGGTCACGAAGACCTCAGGCTCATGCCACTATCTGGCACCTATCGGGCTGACATAACCCCGCACCCACAAGTGCTATCAGGGGGCTCACGGGCCTTTCTCTAGACCACTTTACCGGTAAAGAACACTATGACGGTGGCCAACCGTCAGTGTACGTGAAGTACAGCGGTGCGTGGCGATCATAATGCTATGCTCAAGCTCGCGGTCCACTACCGGGTAATCGGCAACAAGCCGGGAAATCCCCCTGGGATGCAATACAAAGTCAACTGATCTCAACTCTCATGCAGGATAATCAACTAAATCTCAACTCTTATGCAAGATTAAAGACAAATCTCAACTCAAATAAGATCAGCAGCAAATCTCAACTCAATCTACAGACCAACCAAACATACAAAACTAAACACATATTTTAGAAAATATTTTGAAAACAGGTTTTAGGCCCAAACTTCGAAGAGCAATGCCTTTGTCCTATCAACAAGAACAGACTCAGGCGACCCTACGTCGTTCAGTAAAACATTTAGTTGATTAAAATTATGTGTTCAGCAGTGTAATATTTGATCAACAGGAAAGCAAGCTCAATCAGAATGCAAATGCTCAATCTCACGGTCCACTGACCGGGTAATCGGCAATAAGCCGGGAAATCCCCATTGGGAAGCAATCAACTATTTATCATGGATCAGATATAATCAGGAGTACTGATAATCAGGTATATGACCTAGCAAGTGACCAATCAGGCATGGCATGTCCAGAATAATGATATGAATACTGGAAGCACTATGTAAAAGCACAGATAACTGATAAAAGTTATAACTCAGGCATGAAGCAGTATAAACTGAATCAAAAGGAAGGCAGGCTCAAAGTAATAGTTTAAGCTACCAAAACAGGGGTCCAACCAATACCGTACACAGAGGGCCGAAATGATAAAGCCCGGACCGAAGATAAACCCACCTGTCAAATCGCAGGCGACTAGACTGAATCAACTGTACGCTCAGAACCAGATGCAAACCGGAAAGACCTGAATCAAACATTTTGATCAGGGATCGATTTTAACTTAACTTATTTCAAGTCAACTTAACACTTTTTAGCACTATTTTCGCTCGTTCTTTCTACTGGAAACTCATTTTAACGAACCGTCACTTCCAGCAGGTGACATTTATCTTGCTGAACACCGTGCTCACCCATTTGCAGCAGCACGGAAACCCGAGGAAAACTTCGGGCCATAATATACTTCTCTAACCTAGCCTAAATGCATTTTTTTTCTCCGGCTCATTGAAACTCAAATTAAACGCGAGCATCGCGTCCAGTGACCCCAAATTAGTCAAGAACTCACTGTCGCGGCTTTGCAAACAGCCAGAGCAGACCTAGGGCCATAACACTCTATTTAGAGCTTGTTTAACTAGATCTTTTAATCTAACAGTGCAAACTGGAAATAATTTGGAGCATTAGTCTCATGGAACTCAAGAATACCCAGGCTCACCTTTGGGCAGTCCAAAACCTGCTGGATCAAAGAGATCCATGACCTAGCTCCTAACATTAAGCACCATGTTCCAAACAGCAGTCCACACAGATCTTGTTTGATCTGAAGTGAGCATCAAGCTCAGGGGACATTTTTAAGCAACTTTCATATTTAACTCGAAAGCTAATTCCATTTAAATTCTCATTGAGGCATTTAATCAAACACCTAGTGTGCACAATTTGTTATCAACCACATACAACATTCTCAAGCTTAGTTCTCTGCAAATACTGGACCAGAGGGCAAATACTTGGAGCATCAGATTCTACTAAGGTTACTGATCAATTCCCCCCATTTTGGAGCAAGCCGCAAGCCTCGGGTTGGCCGGAGCTAGAGGTTGAAGATGACCTCAAAGCATTGAAAATCGTGATCACTCAACCAGAAGCTCTGGGACCAAACCAAAAGCACCAGCAGGTGCTAAAAACCCTCGCTGAACCTCATGTTCCTGTGGCCGGCAGCAAAACACGGCGAGCGGCGCGTCGGAGCAAAGCTCGGTTGGAGCTCCTCCACCACTAATGGTGAATTCTTCCAGAGTCAACATGGAAGCACTCCAACGTATATAGAATACTCTCCTCTGCCCCACACGAAGACTTCTCTCGACCAGTTCTTCCCGGCCGGAGGTGCCGGAGCGCCGGCGGTCGCGGTTTCGCATTAACTCGGGTCAACCATGGCATGTTGATTTTTCAAGATGCATGGTAGCCATGCAAATGCATGGTTGGGGATCCTCTTGGTCCCAGCAACACTTATGGGTAGATAGCCGGCGACGGAGAAGCCCGCCGGTGCCGGAGCACCAAGCTCGGCCAACTTGTAAAAACCCAAAAACTAGGGCATTAAATTTCTCCAAAAATACTCAATCCTATTCACCCAAACTTTGGCAGAATTAATATACCTGTCCTACAGTCCTGGCATAGCCAATTTTTAGCTATTTTGGTTCATTGGTTGCATAGTTATGCCGAGGCGGAGCACTATTAGGTTTCCGGCAATAATTGGCTCCGCCGGCCAAGCAACATGCATGGGAGCTCGGGGCTTGGCACGTAGCAGTCCTAAGGACCTAAGAGGTCCACTGCTAATGGTCCGGGCTCATACAACCAAAGGTTGGAAAACCTTACCTTGGGCCGTATTCGGAGAAGATGGAAGAAGCCGGTTCTCTTCCTCCTCCTTCGTGCGGCACGACAACCTCCCAATATGCTCCACAGACACCAAGGAAGTCCTCAGAGCACTCCAACTTCACCTTGGAAGAGATTTGGTCCAACCTTCTCCTTTCTCTCTCTCTCCCGAGTTCTATCTTTGGATTTTCTTACTTGGGGATGGCCTTGCTCCGGCCACCACACGCTTCTAAGTTTATGCTGGTGGCACAGGGAAGTGGTGGAGAGACCTTGGGACAGAAAGTGGCTCTTCGTTTTCCCCCCACAAAGCTCCCAAAGAACCAAGCTTATTAATGGGTATTTCTCCTTTCTTTGACCACCACCCACCAGCAACCCTTCCAACTTCCTTAGTGGCTTTCGTGGGCTCCTCAGGTTGGCAGAAGCCCAATCAACAAAGTCCCAAGGGCTTTGGCCCAAGAACATCCAAAACATTTGAAGAAAAAGTAAAAATTCAGCACTTTTCACCCATTTCGAGACAACCTGATCGTCGAATTGCGAAACAGACTTCGCCACGACGTCCGGCTCGTCGAGACCTTCAAAATAGGCTATTCATTTGTTTGATTTGGTGCTCGTATGAAATCTCAGGCCAACTAGTTCGGTAAAGTGCGGTACAGTGTACGCACTCCGATGCACCCGGGTTGCCAAACGTGAAAACCGTTAGTGCCATTGTGCTCAGAACGCCGAAATTAGTTAGGTTTGACTACTCATACCCCTATGTCAGGGTTCCAGACAGTGAAACGGCTGTTAGTGATCAAAGGGCCATTTAAAATAGGGGTTACTATTCACAACTTAAGTTGTGGAGCCCACTTCTTCATCGCTGTTTTGCGGAAGATCAGCCCGTCGGATCGAAAATATATGTATATCAAACTTCTCATATTTCGACGAGACGGTCGCAATGGTGATCTCGGATTTTTGAGATCAGACCCCGATCAAAAGTTGATATTTCTGGGCCACTATTGATCTACTAAGTCCCTATTTTGCCAAAATTATTAATTAAATAAATTCCAAAAGTATTTCAAAGTCTTTAAATTTTTAGAGTACTACATTACCCACAACTTCTAAAAAGTTTCGTCCCTGAAACTTATCGAAATATTACTAAAGTCTTTAAACAAATCCTAACACTGTTTATTACAATTTAAATTAATAACTTCAAACTCCAGACGGGCCTTCTCCTGACGGCTCTTCCTGCTGGGTCAATGCATAAACTCGACCACCAGACACCTGGCGTGATCCTTCAGGTTGGTGTGATGGTGGACGACGCCCAGGAGTAGCCACACTTTGGGTGGACGCAGGAGGTCTGGAAGCAAGGGGTGGTACAGCTAACACTGGTAGGGCTGGTGCAGTTCTCTGTGGGCAATTGGCAGAGATATGCCCAGGCTGACCACATTGGAAGCTCTTCTATGGTGCTGATCACATAAAGCGGATCGATGATCAGCCCCGCAGAAGATACAAGGCCTCGCCCTTTGCTGACGGTTATTTCCCTGAGAACCTGCTGCTTGGTTCTGGCCTCTTGGATATCTTGGGGGCCTCCAATTAGATCTAGAAGACCCCTCCCCATTTCCTGAAAATAGGCGCTTCTTCCCCTTCCCTTTCTCTGAAGCCTGTCGCTCAGCACGAGAGGCTACTATGTCAGCTTCCACAGAAAGGGCACTGTTGACGCAGACCCGATACACTCGGATGTCCAAAGAAGAGAGAAGTCGCCTAATCTCAGGTTGCAGCCCTTGGGAAAAGAGCCGGACCTTGCGTTGCATATCCCGCACTGCATGCGGAACCAAAGCACACACACGGGAAAACTCCCGTTTATAATCCCGCACAGTGCGGTCTTCCTGACGCATAGTCTCCAGCTGCCGCTCTAAACCCTGCTTCGTTACATCATTCAGATAGCGGTCGTATAATGCATCCTTGAAGACTTGCCACTGGGGTTCAATTCCCCCGTGTTGATCTCTCAAAACTTCAGACCACCACTGATCCGCCTCACCCTCGAAGCAGTGTGCAGCTAAGTGTACACGGTCATGATCTTCCGTATACACATCTCTGAAAAGCTTTTCCATGCGCAGCACCCACTTTTCGACAGCCCAATCATCATCAGTGGCGCCATCAAAAGTAGGTGGCTGAAATTTCTTAAACTCCATCAGGACCGCCTTTGCTCGGGCCTTTTCAGCCTGAACCGCATCCTCTGTAGCGGCAGGCGTTGTCGGCCGAGAAAAAGTCCCGACAGCAGCAACCGGTGGGTTGCTAACAGTAGCAGCAGCAGCCCCAGAAGTGGTGGCAGTCGCCGGGGCTGTCGCTTCAGGTGGCACTGAAGCAGCATGAGGTATTACTGGCTCCTCTGGCTCTGGCTCTGGTGGCTGAACGGGTGGCGGGGCAGGTGTAGCCTGAACAGCAGCCTGCTGCCGTACAAGCTGCTGTACCACGGTGGTCAGTGCAGTAATCTGGTCCTGCATTTGCTGAAATCTATCGGAGCCCTCTGGCTCCCTGGGAGGTTGGCCGACACCTTGGTCTCTGCCTGAACCTTGCCCATCATCACCACCATATCTAGTGCGAGCCATAACTGCAATACCAAGGATGGATCTTAGTTTGGCCGACCCACAACTTCTGTTTCAAACTACAAGACTTAGAACACTACCCATCGCTCTCTCGTAGACACAAGTCATCCTAGGGTTCGTTCCTAACCAAACCTAGGCATCGTATTCCTATTGCTCGGATACCATCTAATCTGTCACGCCCCGAGTTCAAAAATCAGCGTCTAAATTTTATTTTATTTATTTTTTTTTTTTTTTTTTCAGAGTTGCAAAAACAGCCAGGGCAATGACAGACCGCCACATATATAGAAGAGTCCCAATCCCCTTTGGAATTGAGCCTTTTCTATATATGCATGGCTAGCTTGGCAACAACATCAGAGTACTTACTACGTACTACAAATAATAATACAAATTTCTTTATCATAACTTTACATTAAATACATCTGAATACAACATGAATTAACTATTTCTAAATACACGGCTGTCCAGGGTCAATCTCTATCTCGATACCTCGCCAATTCGTCCCGACATCCCAACACCCGCTCGACCTGGAAAACAGTCACCCGAGGGTGTGAGACACACCGGAGTGTATCCCAGTGGGCACGACGAGCCGAGAAATAGCAGATCGTACCTATTGGTATACAATACTATCGGATAGTAAAGATCACATTAGGTAAGCATTTATGAAGCGAATGAATAACCAACAGGAATTAGTATAATCTTGACAGGAATATAATGAACCAAGCATGCTGAATAATTGTATAGGCAGGTATCAAACAAATGAATATCTTCAAACCGAAATCAGGAATCATGAGATATGATAAAAGCAGGCTAAACAGGCAACATATGCAATAGATACTGATCATGCTAGAATATGGAATTATAAAAACTATGCATCAATCATAAGAATATCAAGTTCCCAATCAATGCCACTCTTGGTCACGAAGACCTCAGGCTCATGCCACTATCTGGCACCTATCGGACTGACATAACCCCGCACCCACAAGTGCTATCAGGGGGCTCACGGGCCTTTCTCTAGACCACTTTACCGGTAAAGAACACTGTGACAGTGGCCAAACTGTCAGTGTACGTGAAGTACAGCGGTGCGTGGCGATCATAATGCTATGCTCAAGCTCGCGGTTCACTGACCGGGTAATCGGCAACAAGCCGGGAAATCCCCACTGGGATGCAATAACAAAGTCAACTGAATCTCAACTCTCATGCAGGAATAATCAACTAAATCTCAACTCTTATGCAAGATCAAAGACAAATCTCAAATTTGATGCTTATAATATCAAAAACTCCTATAATGAAGTATCTTCAAGATTATGATTATGGAGTAAAGTTGATAATCCATATAAAATTAATTTGGAGTGAATAACCGTGAAGCCCCTTTTTATTCAATGCACTTGTTCATTAAAAACCTTTTTGTTCAAGATCAAAACATAAAACCAAGAGCATTGAAAACACATGTAATGCAAAGATTAAGAAAAATATGAAGGGAAAACAAATCAAAGCATTACATACAGTCATAAGCTAATTAGAACTTAAGACAAGGAAAGATATCACCTTTCCGAATCCAAAATCGTTGGATTTTGGGTTGTCTTGATTCGTTGTGGCCGGGGGTTGTCCGCTTTGACTGTTGATCCACCTTAGGTCTTTGCCTCGCAACGATCCACTTGTATGATTGATGTTGTGGCTCGGACCTTTGGTGGGTTGAGTGAACTCCTTTGACTTGATGTATCTTTTGAGTCCGTTGAGTCCGCCCCGTAGATGAAGTTGCCGAAGGATTTTTCTTTCTCTTTTTCGGGCAATTCTTCACCAAATGTCCTTCAAGTCTACAAAGGTGACACGTTCTTCCTCTCAATTTGAATGTGGAACTTGAAGCATGCACAGTTTGATCCTTCTTAAATCCCAAACCAAACTTGCTTGTTTGACCTAATCCGGACATACAATCAAATTTCTTGGAACCGGTTGAAAACCTTTGTATGCCGGATTTAAGTTGATGAACTTGCTTGGTCAAAGCTTGATTGGTGACATGAATATCCTCAAACTATTTTTCTAGAAAACCAATCTTGTCCATATATGATTTAGCGTTTGTCTCCGATTGGTTTCGCTCTTCTTGGAGGATTTTATTGTTTTCCAATAAACGTTCTCGTTCCTCCTCGAGATCATGAAGTTTTATCTTTAAAGAATGATTCTCGTCTTGATCTTCAAGTCGTTGCTTTCTCAGCTTCTTGATATGTTTGGCCATCTTCTTAGATTCCGCAAGAAGTTGTTGATATGCCTCAACGAGTTCTTCCTCGTCCGACTCCCCCTCACTTGATGACTCTCCGCCGGTTGTTGATGTTTCATACAAAATCAAAGGAGTAGAGTCAGTGACTAAAGATGATAAACAATTATTAGAAGAGGGAAAATGAGAGGCATGAGAAGCAACGATTTTTTCCTCTTTACTTGAGGTCGATTCATTAGAAGTAGAATCGTCCCAAGTTTTCGCTTGCAAAGCCTTCTTTTTATATGATTTCGGAGAAGGACAATCCGTTGAAAATTGGCCGTAGCCTTTGCATCGATAGCATTGGATTTCCCCTTCGAAATCATATTTTTTTTTTCTTTAGAAGGTTTTGCAACGCCTTTGAGGTAAGAGGATTTAGAACCCGATGATCCTTTAGATGGTTTCGTGGATGAAGATCCAACGGTTCGATTCTTCCAAAATTTCCGACGAAATTTCTTTGTGATCCGCGCCAATTGTTCTTCAAAATCGGCAAAAGAGATTTCATCGTCGGAACTTGATTCGCTATCTTCTTCCTTTGTGGATTTGAATGCAATACCTGTAAGCTTAGAAGAAGACTTGGAAGAAACTTGATTAGTAGGAAAAGTCATTTCATAAGTTTGCAAAGCACCTACTGATTCCTCTACACTCATCTCATCCGGATGACTAACGGTTTCAATGGCGGTAACCTTTGCCCTAAACCGTTCCGGAAGAGTCCGAAGTATCTTTCTTACAATTTTCAACTCCGGGATCTTTTCTCCTAAATTAGCACATGTATTAATTACATCTTGAAGTCTAGTGTAATAATCTGTAAACAATTCATGCTCTTCCATATGAATAGAGTCAAATTGACTTGTAAGCATCTGGAGCTTTTGAATTTTTACAAGATTAGTACCCTCATGTGTAATTTTGAGAATATCCCAAATTTCCTTCGCGGTTTCACACGCGGAAATTCTTGTGAACTCAGTCGAGGAAAGAGAGTTAAAAAGAGCGTTCATACCTTTCCCATTGTAAGAAGATCTTTCAAATTCCTCTTTGGACCATCTAGAACGAGGTTTTGGGGTAGTAGAATTTCCTACTTCCTCAACAGGATGCACCCAACCGTATTCCACGGATTGCCATACCCGCTCATCAATTGCGATGAGAAAAGCCCTCATCCGCACTTTCCAATAAGCATAATTAGTCCCATCAAAAAGAGGAGGTCTATAAATATTACCACTTTCACCCATCATGATAGATAAACCTAAAATCCGCTCTGATACCAATTGTAGAGTTATGAATCCCAAAGGATCTAAATAGGTACTATCAAACAACTAGAGGGGGGGTGAATAGGTGTAATACTTATAAAACCAAATCTCAGTGCAAAATAAAAACCAATGCGGAAAATAAAAACAGCACACCGAGATATACGTGGAAACTCCAATCCAGGAGAAAAACCACGGGACCAACACACAATAACAATCCACTAAGAATAGAAGAATAACAAGGTGATTACCGACTCCACGGACTCAAACCCCTCCTTCAGCTTCTTCGGACCTTGCGCTGACTGGTTGGATATCCACGTAATAACAATTCCTAAGAAAAGAAGAATAACAAGGTGATTACCGTCTCCACGGATTTAACCCCTCCTTCAATTTCTTGGACCTCACGCTCCACCGATTTTGCACGCCCACTGCACACGTTCGAATCCACGAACGCCACTCGAATCCACGAGCACACGTTTCGAATCCACGAAACGCCTTTAGCACACCGAATCCACGATGCCACGTCGAATCCACGACGCAAACTCAGTCGATAAGAATATTGATTTCGATGGTGATCCTTTGCTTAGATTATCAATGAAGAACCGTAGAAGAAATCTCTAAGCAAAGATTAGATCAATTCGACAAAAGATATGTTCTTGAAAGAACCATCGAATTGACCTAAAAGAGGCTATAAAGAAGATCGATAAAAACCTAGCCTCTAGGGTTGCTCTCAAGAGTTTTATAAATTGATCGGCCGTAGCTCCCACGTTTTTGAGAAACCCTAAACGTCTATTTATAGTTTAGAAACCTTTGGAAAGAGATAAGAATCAAAAACATACCTTATCTGGAAATTTTCAGGACGACGATCCGGATCGGATTTACTGCGATCTGGATCGTCGTAACGAGATTGACGATTCCAGAAAACCAAGGGTTCGGGATCCGGATTGCAAGGTCCGATCCGGATCGTTCATGCAATTCAGCAAAGTCCCATGTTCGGGATCCGGATCGGAATGGCCTAGGATCCGGATTGAAATTGCCAATGAACAAGTACCCTTCGGGATCCGGATTGCAAGGTCTGATCCGGATCCTGAACATGTCCCATGTCCAGTTTTTGATTTTTATGCAATTAAAAAAACATCCAAGTGTTTCTACACTATAAGAAAGTATTCGGATCACCACAATTATTTAGTTAAACATACCTGATCCTTTTGAATACTTTCTTCTTGAGATTGATGTAATTGATCCACAATTCTTCAACTTCAATCTTCAAGACTCAAGACACTGAGTGTCAACTTGAGCTCTTGTTGAATCTTTTCTAAGTCTTTGATTGCTGATTGACAATTTGATCCCTTTAAGACTCCGACTCAACTCACTGACTTGACTCACGAAATATGCCAACACCAAAATGCCGTAACAATGATGTCATCGATGAATACAACCACAAAAAGAGTCAAAGTACGGCTGGAATACCTGGTTCATCAAATCCATAAATGCAGCTGGGGCATTAGTCAAACCAAATGGCATAACCGTGAACTCATAATGCCCATACCGGGATCTAGAAGCCGTCTTGGGGATGTCCTCGGCCCTCACCCTCAACTGGTGGTAACCTGACTGAAGATCGATCTTCAAAAACACTGAGGCTCCCAGCAACTGGTCAAATAAGTCATCTATCCGTGGTGGGGGATACTTGTTCCGGATGGTCACTTCATTCAACTCCCTCAACTCGGTAGGTGCCATCCAATAAGGTGCCATTGAGATTGGTGCGGTTCCTGGTACCACATCAATCACAAACTCTATCTCCCTCTCCGGCGGCATAGCCCTCAACTCAGGGGGAAACACATCTGGGAACTCGCGGACAACAGGAATATCCTCGAGTCCCAGTGCCGCCGTAGGTACCTCCACAACCGTCGCCAAGAAAGCGGTGCAGCCTCTACTCATCATCCGCCTAGCCCTCGCTGAAGAGATCGTCACTGCAAACAAGGAGCTCTGACAGCCTCGATAAACAAACTCCTCCTGTCCCGGCTCGCAGAGGGTCACCGCCTCTCTCTGCAATCTAAGGTGGTAAAATACCACGACGACATGAACAGCTGCTGTAGCATCCTCAACCGGAGTGGCATAGACTCGATCGCTCGGCACTGGGGAACGTCGTTCTGGTTGACGCGAAAACGATAAAGCAAAATCTGGCCTGCCGTAGGCCGCAGAAGGTCCTGCTGCTGCTGCGAGGGCTGCTGTTGCCGAGACTGACGAGATGCTCCTGATCTCTGCCGCCCCTGATACCCACGACCCTGAGAGTGGAAACGTGGAGGTCTCGGGGGTCCCTGTCGACTCGACTGTCCCCTCCATCAACGGTGCTGGGTGCTTCGCCCCTGGAACCACTGCGGGGGCTGAAGCCACTTCCTCCATCACTGCCTCTCCTCGCTCTACATATATATCCGGTGAGTCTCATCCCTGGCCACGCGTGGCACACAAGCCAACAGCTGATTGAATTCAGCTAGGTACATAAGCACGGGCCTATCTCTCTGGCGGAAATTCTTCAGCTACCCCTCCAAACTCTGGCAAACACTCTGGAAAGAAGGCTCCTAGAAGCAAATTGCGGACTCTGCCCAAGAGAGAAGCTGCGTCCCAGGCGGACCAGCAGGTCGCACACGCCGCCACCAAGCCTCGGCGTTGCTCTCCAGGAAGTGTGTAGCCAAAAGAACTCGAAACCTCTCATCAATGAATAGGCTCTTGAAATGACGCTCCATGGCCGTGATCCAAGACTCAGCCTCCCACGGCTCTGCACTCAGTCCAAAAAAATGGGGTGGATCGAACTGGCGAAACCTCATCAATAGATCCACCACCTCACGTTGTTCAGCTGAAGTCAAAGGTCCCGTCGACCCAGACGGTGGTCTGCTAGAAACCAGCTCAACAGGAACTGCCGGTGCTGCCAGAACAATAGGGGGCGCCACAACTGGCGAAGAAGGCACAGGCGAACCCTCAGGGGGTGCTACAACCAGCTGCGCCCTCTGCTCCATCACGAGCATCAACCGACCCAAGGCCTCCCCTCCTGGCACTGTGATGTCTCCTCCTGACGCCGAACAGCCTCAACAACTGTGCCATCTGGGCACGAAGCTCCTGAACCTCTCTCTGCTGTCCCTACCCCGAGTCCTCCTGCTCGGGCTCAGAGGAAAAAGGCTGCGGACGCGTCGACAATCGTGCGTCACGAAGGCATCACTCACCAAAGGAACAAAACGAACAATCAGAACCCAAATCAACTCTCGACCCAATCTAGCGAAAGTCAAATGGCATGTCCCCCTTTCCATAGTACTATGTTGTCTGCAGCCAACATAGTTGCCACCAAAGGAAGACATGTCAATCACTCATCCCAATCCGCTCGGGAGAGTTAGAAACCTAATCGAGACTCTCGCTAAAAGTTGCGGCTCTCACGTGAGTCATCCTAGGGTCCAACCACAAGCCTAGGGTTCCTAAGTCCTCCAGGACCTATATCCTAGGCTCTGATACCACTTTAATCTGTCACGCCCCGGGGTCGATACTGCGACCCGGGCTCGCCAACAGATCCGCCGCCCATACGGGAAGCCCCGTATAGACGTAGCGACTAACCTGCAAAAGAATCATCTACACTAGCAGATATCATAGCTGAAATAATAAAAGCTGAAATAAAAGATATAAAATACAACTACAGCTCTAAAAAGGTACAGACCAACCTCACCCCAAAATACAAATGTCTCTCTCACCGCAGTAAAAGAAAGGTACAACTCGATACCTCACTACAGGAGTCACTCAACATAACACTCTCAGCAACTGGTAAGGGGTACATCTACGCTCTCTGCTAGGATGACTGGAAGGGATCTATCTCGCGACTCCCTCACCTCGGTCAGATGGAGCAGAATCAACAACTGGAGCAGCAGGAACCGGAGCAGAAGTCCCTGGGGAAAAGACACCACGACGGGTGTGAGAACTACCTCCCACAGTAGTTCTCAGTGGGTGCCGCCAACAAGCCCGACGGTCTGCCCACTAAGTCCACTAGAGGCAAAGAATAAAGTATGCAGTGCTGTAAGAAAAAACTGGAGAAGTAAAGTCTACAGCTACAGTGCCTCTATCTAGATGCTCAACGAGTGGAACAGAAAGAAATATGGTGCATCTACTGTCTCTCTACTCAGGTCACCCAATCTATACTGACTGCCGCATCGGGTCCAGTCAAACCTGCGCCTACCTACTGCCGTTACATCCACGGAGGACCGGACTTACGTAGGGCGTCCGTGACTGCCACTAACTGGCCCAGCCAGAGGGACGGTGTCCGTGACTGCCAAAACTGGCTCAGCCAGAGGGACACAAGAGGGCTCAATCTCACGCCGGTACTACAACCCGGTATATATATATACATCAATCTCAATGCCGGTACAACAACCCGGTCTCGCCTACTCCGGAGTGGCACTCGAGGGGAGCGACCCGCTCGAGTCAATAAGTAACCCATATCAAGTATCTCTGCAAGGTATCTCTGTTAAGTACAAATGTGACTCATGCAGGCTATGATCCAAATCCTCGATCAACAAGATCGGCTATAACCAACAATCACTGTCTCACTCACTGACTAGAATCCACACAACTGAGGCTCACTGTCACTCTGACAGCTCCCAAGAAACCCAGATCTACCATCACTATCACTCTCCCAAAGAAAGCTGATCTACAGACTGCTATCAACTCCACTCGGTCCCCAGACACGAGTGCAAATGCATCCCACAACCACCCGACCTCCCAGCCCAGAACCCGGGCGAGAAAAGCTAAGTCCAGAATGACAAGTATAATACAGTGATGTGGGAATGTCTAGAACAATAAAGAAATCTAGCCCAAGTTGAAGTTTTCTACAGTCTGGCTGAACATGATACATATGACAGGGGTGCTAGGTCAAGTTCCAAGATTTCGATAGTCAACATGTTGTAGGAAGCAATAAGATCACAAGGTTCAACAACTGATATACAAGAGTAATAACATTCAGTTTTCACAAGCTGTTAAGTCTATTTACTAACATGCATGCTCCTACATACATAGAATTAGTACGCAGTCCATAGATTTTGAAAGCAAGGTCACCCACCTGAACGCGCTAACTGTCCGGGATCGTACAGCTGCGAAAGTCCAGAAACAGCCAAAATAGTATCTCCACAGATCCAACAATACAGTAGCAGTGCTCAAGACATCCTGGGTACAACATAAAGTCCACAATTACACTTCAATTCCAAAACTGTCCATAAAAACATACACGGAATTTCAGTCACAAAGTTGTCCCTTTTTCACCTGCAGAAAATGCCCAGAAAATTCCAATAAAAATATCACAGTGATCCTCGCGTCGATATCTTCGAAACGGTACCCTGCACGCCCAAATCCGAGTTCCGAAGGTCAAGATATAAATTCGGCAAGGTGGTGTACTCAAACGATTTTCTGCGTCAAAACTGTAATACTGTACACAGAATAACAGGAATTTTCACCTCGAAATAAATCTCTGAAAAATCCAAGGAAAATACGAGCGCGTTCCTTGCGATCTGTAGATGAAAAAGTTGTACAAGTACGTTTTCGTCTGACGCTCGTGCACGAAGATATCGCCTCCCCAATCCGCTGCTGTCACAAAATCCCTCACAGAAAAAGGGGGACCACTGCTACCTCGGGATCCGAGCCAAGGAATCAAAATACGAATGCGTGATCAAAATGAAAGATGAAGCCCTACCTGTTAGGAGTGTGTCGGCGCAAGGATCACCAAAAACCAGTGTCGGGGTAGCCCAGGGTAACCTTTACACTGAACTTGCGACGAAGAGGAACACCGAGAAGGAAACGTCGCTCCGCGCCGTAAAATCCAAAACCTCAGGATGCGTGCACTCAAAAATTCCGAAACTTTGCACCAAGAACCAGAACTCGAAGATGAAAATTTTCACTGAAGGGAGCTCGGGGAGATGGTGGCTCGAGGTGGCCGAAAATGGAGCTGAAACACCCCTCGGATAGCAACCTTGAAGAAAAACCAAACCAACAATTCCCAAAATACCAGCTGTGTCCCAAAACAGCAAACACGCGTAGAAGCCCATCCAAATGCCGCCACGTGTCCCCGGGAAGTCAGCAGCGCACAGTGCGCGGCGTCAGCGCGGCATGGCGCGCACGCGCGCACGCGGCCCGAGGCAACCACCCTGCACCGTGGACCGGGTGCACGACACCAACCAACCACACAGTGCCACGTGTCCCCCAGTCGGTCCACCGTGCACCCAAAAAACTCTGTGGACCGCGCCGCCTGAACCATCCAATCAAGAAGTGCCACGTGGCACCGCCCGGGTGCACGCCCGCGCTGTGGACCGCGCGCCTGCCCGCGCCCCTGCGCGCCTGCCCGCGCCGCGCGCCGCCGCTGTGCCGCCTGCCCGAGGCTGCGCCGCCGCCCGCCGGCGCTGCCCGCCGCCGCTGGCAACCTCCGGCGATCGCCGGAACAGTAAAATTACTGTAGCAACCTCCAAAAATAGCAAGTAAATAGCCTATCTTGACCGTTTTCGCGCGCTGATTCCAAAAACGGTGTCCATTTTGCCAAATTCCACTCCTATAATTTGCCGGAGGCTCCCAGAAAGGTATTTTTGATCCGAATTTCACGCCGAGTCCAAATTTGATATCCATTTTGCGCGGAAACACTTCTAAACATCCGACGGGGTCTCCCGGTTACCCACGTGATCCATTTGAAGCCCCGAGTTCATCACTTGTGTCCAAATTGGCGCACGAACACCGTCGGGATGCCCCATAGGCCTCCAGAAGCTGCTGGTGACACTGTAGAAGCCCTGCAAAGATCCGGATCACCACATCATCTCCACCAAAATTGGTGGAGTTTGGTCAAGTGTGCGCGTCAAAAACCCAAACCCTAGTTTTCGGGTTATTGCACCATGGCCTTTTGCTCCGGCGCCGGCGTCACTCCCCACCCGGCCAAGTGGTCGAGAAGCTTTATGGGACCATTTAGAGTCCACGCATGCCTTTGCATAGCAACCATGCAGACCGAGGAGGGATCTACCATTGTTAGCCCGAGCTCGAGCCCTTAGGAAGCTGTTGGTGCTGTCCTTTGCACCTCAAAGCCTTTTGTTACAAAGTTGTCATTGATGAAGCTCAAGCTTGGCCCGAGCTTGCTCCACCGCCGTCGCCGCCGTGTCCTGTCGCCGGGCACGGGTCCAGATGGGTTTGTGGGGATGAGATGCACCTGTTGGTGCTATTAGCTTGAGGCCCGAAGCCCAGAAATAGCAAGAATACCATTTTTGGTCTTTGACAGCTTCATCTTCCTCATTTTCTTTATTCTTGTATCTCAGCAACGCGATCGGCAGTGAGGCATGATGGCCCAAACTGGATGGAAATGTTTCTGGCTGCCATGTGAACAATTACCATCCATGTTGGAAGCCCCCAGACTTCCAGCCATGCAAAAGATGCAGCTGGGAATTTGTAAGCTTGGTATTACAAAGATGCCCGCCAGGTGTTTGCTGAAATGCCTCAAAAAACTCGCATCTTGTTTTGGCCACTGTTTGTGACATCCAGAAAGGCACAGATAACTCTACTTGGATTCCTGAGCTTGGTTCTCACCTTAAACCAAAAATGGTTGGGTGAATTGAAAGTTTCCGCAAATGTCATTGCCAAGTTGAGAGCTTGGTTGCTATCTGCACGTCCCAGCAGCTTTACAGCTTTGTTAGGGCAAGCTTCTGTGTTCTTACCATCCCCTGAGCTTGATGCTCACCTCAGACCAAATTTGGACTGAAGGGATTGGTGATTCTAGTATGCCAAGCCCTAATAGACACTTGTTGCTTCTTATACTGTTCCAGCAGCTATGAGGCTGCACTAAGGTGAGCCTCTGAGTTTATTCAACCCACTGAGCATGATGCTCAACCTAAATTTGGGTTTGGTCAAGTGTATATATGAGAATTGGCAACTTGAGCCTAATTGCAAAGTATATGTTGACCCGAAGTTGTTCTCGGGTTCCGCGCTGCTCCCAAATGGTGAGCACAACGTTCAGTACGTCGAGGCCCAACTACAGGTGCCCTCGGTTCAGTTTGGAAATGTGTGGTTGTTAAGTAATTGCAAAAACTTGGGTATTTGGAGGGTTTTTATGCAATTTCGGGAAACCCTAGGGGTCTAATTGCAATTGTAGCCTCATGGGCTGTTTTGGGCTGTGCGCCCATGATCTCTAAACCCTTCGTAGGAGGTCCAATGGATTTCGTTGAGCGGGAATCGGATTTCCAAAAAATTCCGGCAAAATCCCGGGACTTCAGCAAAGTTTTCCGTATAGCTTGTCCACACACAGTGAGTTAGTGGGATGGGTATGAGAGAGAGCCTATTATTGACTTGTATCTATTACTCAGGTACCAGCAATCAGCCGCTAGCCAGTGAGCCTCCCAGCGGATTTCAGGATCGCTTGTGTTGAGGTGGGTTTATCTTCGGTCCGGGCTTTATCATTTCGGCCCTACGGGCACCATGGTAGGACGGACCCCTGTTTTGTTGATATCCTTGATCCCACAGATGAGCCTTTCGTTATGCTTATTATTTCCAACATTGATTGATATATCTGGACATATGTCTTATACTCTATTTTTCACTGCATGTTTAGAATAGGAGTACTAGTTTCAGTACTTGGCATGATTTACATCAGTATCGATATCCTAGTGGGGATTCCCTCGGCTTCTCGCCGACTGTCCGGTCTACCGACCGTGGATTGAGATTCAGCATTATGATTGCTATTGAGTTTTTACTTGCGTCTTACTACTTGCTTGCATTCCAACACTTAATCCTTATATCTATATAACCTTGATTCCACAGGTGAGCTTCCCTTATACATTTTACTTCCAGTATCAGTAGATATATATATCTGGATATATGTCATGCCTGATTGGTCATCAGTTCTGTCTATTCAGCATTCCGGTTCTATACTGCATGTTAGAATAGGAGTTCAGTTTCAGTATACAGTTTCTATTATATAGCTTCTGTTATACAGTTTCAGTATACAGTTTCAGTATTCAGTTTCAGTATTCAGTTTCAGTATACAGTTTCTATTATATAGCTTCAGTTATACTGCATCAGTTGAGATTACAGCTTTTAGCATCCTGAGTGGGATTTTCCCGGCTTGTAGCCGATGGTTCGATCGTTGGACCGCGAGCTTGAGCATCAACATTATGATTGCTAGAGCACTAGCTTTTCATTCACGATCGCAGTGGGTCTGATCCCCCGCAATGCGTTCTTTACCGGTGAAGAGGTCATCACATAGACCCGTGAGCCTGGTGAGGTTATCATAACATGTTTAGTGACCAACAGTGGCAATTGCATGTGGTCCTGCTCTATGGCAGCTTAGCCTGAGGTCCTAGTATCCAACAGTGGCAATAGCCTGAGGACCCAGCGACCAACAGTAGCATGGATTGGGTACTTATTGTTATTCAGCACTTCCAGTTTACAGTTTTGTTTATAGCATGATCATTTCGTGCTTGTCAGATTTATCAGTTATAGCACGATCATTTCCTGCTTGTCAGATTTATCTGTTATAGCATGATCAGTTCCTGCTTGTCAGATTTATCATCGTACTCTTTGTTTACAACTTTGATATTTATGGTTATCATACTTGCTCTGTGTCACGCCCCGAGTTCAAAAATCAGCGTCTAAATTTTTTATTTATTTATTTATTTATTTTTTTTTTCAGAGTTGCAAAAACAGCCAGGGCAATGACAGACCGCCACATATATAGAAGAGTCCCAATCTCCTTTGGAATTGAGCCTTTTCTATATATGCACGGCTAGCTTGGCAACAACATCAGAGTACTTACTACGTACTACAAATAATAATACAAATTTCTTTATTATAACTTTACATTAAATACATCTGAATACAACATGAATTAACTATTTCTAAATACACGGCTGTCCAGGGTCAATCTCTATCTCGATACCTCGCCAATTCGTCCCGACATCCCAACACGCGCTCGACCTGAAAAACAGTCATCCGAGGGTGTGAGACACACCGGAGTGTATCCCAGTGGGCATGATGAGCCGAGAAATAGCAGATCGTACCTACTGGTATACAATACTAGCGGATAGTAAAGATCACATTAGGTAAGCATTTATGAAGCGAATGAATAACCAATAGGAATTAGTATAATCTTGACAGGAATATAATGAACCAAGCATGCTGAATAATTGTATAGGCAGGTATCAAACAAATGAATATCTTCAAACCGAAATCAGGAATCATGAGATATGATAAAAGCAGGCTAAACAGGCAACATATGCAATAGATACTGATCATGCTAGAATATGGAATTATAAAAACTATGCATCAATCATAAGAATATCAAGTTCCCAATCAATGCCACTCTTGGTCACGAAGACCTCAGGCTCATGCCACTATCTGGCACCTATCGGGCTGACATAACCCCGCACCCACAAGTGCTATCAGGGGGCTCACGGGCCTTTCTCTAGGCCACTTTACCGGTAAAGAACACTGTGACGGTGGCCAAACCGTCAGTGTACGTGAAGTACAGCGGTGCGTGGCGATCATAATGCTATGCTCAAGCTCGCGGTCCACTAACCGGGTAATCGGCAACAAGCCGGGAAATCCCCACTTGGATGCAATAACAAAGTCAACTGAATCTCAACTCTCATGTAGGAATAATCAACTAAATCTCAACTCTTATGCAAGATTAAAGACAAATCTCAACTCAACATAAGATCAGCAGCAAATCTCAACTCAATCATACAGACCAACCAAACATACAAAACTAAACACATATTTTTGAGAAAACTATTTTGAAAACAGGTTTTAGGCCCAAACTTCGAAGAGCAATGCCTTTGTCCTATCAAACAAGAACAGACTCAGGCGACCCTACGTCGTTCAGTAAAACATTTAGTTGATTAAAATTATGTGTTCAGCAGTGTAAAATTTGATCAACAGGAAAGCAAGATCAATCATAATGCAAATGCTCAATCTCACGGTCCACTGACCGGGTAATCGGCAATAAGCCGGGAAATCCCCATTGGGAAGCAATCAACTATTTATCATGGATCAGATATAATCAGGAAGTACTGATAATCAGGTATATGACATAGCAAGTGACCAATCAGGCATGGCAATGTCCAGAATAATGATATAAATACTGGAAGCACTATGTAAAGCAACAGATAACTGATAAAAGTTATAACTCAGGCATGAAGCAGTATAAACTGAATCAAAAGGAAGGCAGGCTCAAAGTAATAGTTAAGCTACCAAAAACAGGGGTCCAACCAATACCGTACACAGAGGGCCGAAATGATAAAGCCCGGACCGAAGATAAACCCACCTGTCAAATCGCAGGCGACTAGACTGAATCAACTGTACGCTCAGAACCAGATGCAAACCGGAAAGACCTGAATCAAACATTTTGATCAGGGATCGATTTTAACTCTAACTTATTTCAAGTCAACTTAACACTTTTTAGCACTGTTTTCGCTCGTTCTTTCTACTGGAAACTCATTTTAACGAACCGTCACTTCCAGCAGGTGACATTTATCTTGCTGAACACCGTGCTCACCCATTTGCAGCAGCACGGAACCCGAGGAAAACTTCGGGCCATAATATACTTCTCTAACCTAGCCTAAATGCATTTTTGTTTCTCCGGCTCATTGAAACTCAAATTAAACGCGAGCATCGCGTCCAGTGACCCCAAATTAGTCAAGAACTCACTGTCGCGGCTTTGCAAACAGCCCAGAGCAGACCTAGGGCCATAACACTCTATTTAGAGCTTGTTTAACTAGATCTTTTAATCTAACAGTGCAAACTGGAAATAATTTGGAGCATTAGTCTCCTGGGAACTCAAGAATACCCAGGCTCACCTTTGGGCAGTCCAAAACCTGCTGGATCAAAGAGATCCATGACCTAGCTCTCTAACATTAAGCACAATGTTCCAAACAGCAGTCCACACAGATCTTGTTTGATCTGAAGTGAGCATCAAGCTCAGGGGACATTTTTAAGCAACTTTCATATTTAACTCGAAAGCTAATTCCATTTAAATTCTCATTGAGGCATTTAATCAAACACCTAGTGTGCACAATTTGTTATCAACCACATACAACATTCTCAAGCTTAGTTCTCTGCAAATACTGGACCAGAGGGCAAATAACTTGGAGCATCAGATTCTACTAAGGTTACTGATCAATTCCCCCCATTTTGGAGCAAGCCGCAAGCCTCGGGTTGGCCGGAGCTAGAGGTTGAAGATGACCTCAAAGCATTGAAAATCGTGATCACTCAACCAGAAGCTCTGGGACCAAACCAAAAGCACCAGCAGGTGCTAAAACCCTCGCTGAACCCTCCTGTTCCTGTGGCCGGCAGCAAAACACGGCGGCGGCGCGGCGGAGCAAAGCTCGGTTTGGAGCTCCTCCACCACTAATGGTGAATTCTTCCAGAGTCAACATGAAGCACTCCAACTTATATAGAAATACTCCTCTGCCCCACACGAAGCTTCTCGACCATTTCTTCCCGGCCGGAGATGGCCGGAGCGCCGGCGGTCGCGGTTTCGCATTAACTCGGGTCAACCATGGCATGTTGATTTTTCAAGATGCATGGTAGCCATGCAAATGCATGGTTGGGATCCTCTTGGTCCCAGCAACACTTCTGGGTAGATAGCAGGCGACGGAGAAGCCCGCCGGTGCCGGAGCACCAAGCTCGGCCAACTTGTAAAAACCCGAAAAACTAGGGCATTAAATTTCTCCAAAAATACTCAATCATATTCACCCAAACTTTGCAGAATTAATATACCTGTCCTACAGTCCTGGCATACCAATTTTTAGCTATTTTGGTTCATTGGTTGCATAGTTATGCCGAGGCGGAGCACTATTAGGTTTCCGGCAATAATTGGCTCCCGCCGGCCAAGCAACATGCATGGGAGCTCGGGGCTTGGCACGTAGCATCCTAAGGACCTAAGAGGTCCACTGCTAATGGTCTCGGGCTCATACAACCAAAGGTTTGGAAAACCTTACCTTGGCCGTATTCAGAGAAGATGGAAGAAGCCGGTTCTCTTCCTCCTCCTTCGTGCGGCCACGGCAACCTCCCAATATGCTCCACAGACACCAAGGAAGTCCTCAGAGCACTCCAACTTCACCTTGGAAGAGCTTTGGTCCAACCTTCTCCTTTCTCTCTCTCTCCCGAGTTCTATCTTTGGATTTTCTTACTTGGGATGCCTTGCTCCGGCCACCACAGCTTCTAAGTTTATGCTGGTGGCACAGGGAAGTGGTGGAGAGACCTTGGGACAGAAAGTGGCTCTTCGTTTTCCCCCCACAAAGCTCCCAAAGAACCAAGCTTATTAATGGGTTATTTCTCCTTTCTTTGACCACCACCCACCAGCAACCCTTCCAACTTCCTTAGTGGCTTTCGTGGGCTCCTCAGGTTGGCAGAAGCCCAATCAACAAAGTCCCAAGGGCTTTGGCCCAAGAACATCCAAAACATTTGAAGAAAAAGTAAAAATTTGGCACTTTTCACGCATTTCGAGACAACCTGATCGTCGAATTGCGAAACAGACTTCGCCACGACGTCCGGCTCGTCGAGACCTTCAAAATAGGCTATTCATTTGTTTGATTTGGTGCTCGTATGAAATCTCAGGCCAACTAGTTCGGTAAAGTGCGGTACAGTGCACGCACTCCGATGCACCCGGGTTGCCAAACGTGAAAACCGTTAGTGCCATTGTGCTCAGAATGCCGAAATTAGTTAGGTTTGACTACTCATACCCCTATGTCAGGGTTCCAGACAGTGAAACGGCTGTTAGTGATCAAAGGGCCATTTAAAATAGGGGTTACTATTCACAACTTAAGTTGTGGAGCCCACTTCTTCATCGCTGTTTTGCGGAAGATCAGCCCGTCGGATCGAAAATATATGTATATCAAACTTCTCATATTTCGACGAGACGGTCGCAATGGTGATCTCAGATTTTTGAGATCAGACCCCGATCAAAAGTTGATATTTCTGGGCCACTATTGATCTACTAAGTCCCTATTTTGCCAAAATTATTAATTAAATAAATTCCAAAAGTATTTCAAAGTCTTTAAATTTTTAGAGTACTACATTACCCACAACTTCTAAAAAGTTTCGTCCCCGAAACTTATCAAAATATTACTAAAGTCTTTAAACAAATCCTAACACTGTTTATTACAATTTAAATTAATAACTTCAAACTCCAGACGGGCCTTCTCCTGATGGCTCTTCCTGCTGGGTCAATGCATAAACTAGACCACCAGACACCTGGCGTGATCCTTCAGGTTGGTGTGATGGTGGACGACGCCCAGGAGTAGCCACACTTTGGGTGGACGCAGGAGGTCTGGAAGCAAGGGGTGGTACAGCTAACACTGGTAGGGCTGGTGCAGTTCTCTGTGGGCAATTGGCAGAGATATGCCCAGGCTGACCACATTGGAAGCATCTTCCATGGCGCTGATCACATAAAGCGGATCGATGATCAGCCCCGCAGAAGATACAAGGCCTCGCCCTTTGCTGACGGTTATTTCCCTGAGAACCTGCTGCTTGGTTCTGGCCTCTTGGATATCTTGGGGGCCTCCAATTAGATCTAGAAGACCCCTCCCCATTTCCTGAAAATGGGCGCTTCTTCCCATTTCCTTTCTCTGAAGCCTGTCGCTCAGCACGAGAGGCTACTATGTCAGCTTCCACAGAAAGGGCACTGTTGACGCAGACCCGTTACACTCGGATGTCCAAAGAAGAGAGAAGTCGCCTAATCTCATGTTGCAGCCCTTGGGAAAAGAGCCGGACCTTGCGTTGCATATCCCGCACTGCATGCGGAACCAAAGCACACACACGGGAAAACTCCCGTTCATAATCCCGCACAGTGCGGTCTTCCTGACGCATAGTCTCCAGCTGCCGCTCTAAACCCTGCTTCGTTACATCATTCAGATAGCGGTTGTATAATGCATCCTTGAAGACTTGCCACTGGGGTTCAATTCCCCCGTGTTGATCTCTCAAAACTTCAGACCACCACTGATCCGCCTCACCCTCGAAGCAGTGTGCAGCTAAGTGTACACGGTCATGATCTTCCGTATACACATCTCTGAAAAGCTTTTCCATGCGCAGCACCCACTTTTCGACAGCCCAATCATCATCAGTGGCGCCATCAAAAGTAGGTGGCTGAAATTTCTTAAACTCCATCAGGACCGCCTTTGCTCGGGCCTTTTCAGCCTGAACCGCATCCTCTGTAGCGGCAGGCGTTGTCGGCCGAGAAAAAGTCCCGACAGCAGCAACCGGTGGGTTGCTAACAGTAGCAGCAGCAGCCCCAGAAGTGGTGGCAGTCGCCGGGGCTGTCGCTTCAGGTGGCACTGAAGCAGCAGGAGGTATTACTGGCTCCTCTGGCTCTGGCTCTGGTGGCTGAACGGGTGGCGGGGCAGGTGTAGCCTGAACAGCAGCCTGCTGCCGTACAAGCTGCTGAACCACAGTGGTCAGTGCAGTAATCTGGTCCTGCATTTGCTGAAATCTATCGGAGCCCTCTGGCTCCCTGGGAGGTTGGCCGACACCTTGGTCTCTGCCTGAACCTTGCCCATCATCACCACCATATCTAGTGCGAGCCATAACTGCAATACCAAGGATGGATCTTAGTTTGACCGACCCACAACTTCTGTTTCAAACTACAAGACTTAGAACACTACCCATCGCTCTCTCGTAGACACAAGTCATCCTAGGGTTCGTTCCTAACCAAACCTAGGCATCGTATTCCTATTGCTCTGATACCATCTAATCTGTCACGCCCCGAGTTCAAAAATCAGCGTCTAAATTTTATTTATTTTTTTTTTTTTTTTTTTTTCAGAGTTGCAAAAACAGCCAGGGCAATGACAGACCGCCACATATATAGAAGAGTCCCAATCCCCTTTGGAATTGAGCCTTTTCTATATATGCACGGCTAGCTTGGCAACAACATCAGAGTACTTACTACGTACTACAAATAATAATACAAATTTCTTTATCATAACTTTACATTAAATACATCTGAATACAACATGAATTAACTATTTCTAAATACACGGCTGTCCAGGGTCAATCTCTATCTCGATACCTCGCCAATTCGTCCAGACATCCCAACACCCGCTCGACCTGGAAAACAGTCACCCGAGGGTGTGAGACACACCGGAGTGTATCCCAGTGGGCACGACGAGCCGAGAAATAGCAGATCGTACCTATTGGTATACAATACTAGCGGATAGTAAAGATCACATTAGGTAAGCATTTATGAAGCGAATGAATAACCAACAGGAATTAGTATAATCTTGACAGGAATATAATGAACCAAGCATGCTGAATAATTGTATAGGCAGGTATCAAACAAATGAATATCTTCAAACCGAAATCAGGAATCATGAGATATGATAAAAGCAGGCTAAACAGGCAACATATGCAATAGATACTGATCATGCTAGAATATGGAATTATAAAAACTATGCATCAATCATAAGAATATCAAGTTCCCAATCAATGCCACTCTTGGTCACGAAGACCTCAGGCTCATGCCACTATCTGGCACCTATCGGACTGACATAACCCCGCACCCACAAGTGCTATCAGGGGGCTCACGTGCCTTTCTCTAGACCACTTTACCGGTAAAGAACACTGTGACGGTGGCCAAACTGTCAGTGTACGTGAAGTACAGCGGTGCGTGGCGATCATAATGCTATGCTCAAGCTCGCGGTCCACTGACCGGGTAATCGGCAACAAGCCGGGAAATCCCCACTGGGATGCAATAACAAAGTCAACTGAATCTCAACTCTCATGCAGGAATAATCAACTAAATCTCAACTCTTATGCAAGATGAAAGACAAATCTCAACTCAACATAAGATCAGCAGCAAATCTCAACTCAATCATACAGACCAACCAAACATACAAAACTAAACACATATTTTTGAGAAAACTATTTTGAAAACAGGTTTTAGGCCCAAACTTCGAAGAGCAATGCATTTGTCCTATCAAACAAGAACAGACTCAGGCGACCCTACGTCGTTCAGTAAAACATTTAGTTGATTAAAATTATGTGTTCAGCAGTGTAATATTTGATCAACAGGAAAGCAAGCTCAATCATAATGCAAATGCTCAATCTCACGGTCCACTGACCGGGTAATCGGCAATAAGCCAGGAAATCCCCATTGGGATGCAATCAACTATTTATCATGGATCAGATATAATCAGGAAGTACTGATAATCAGGTATATGACCTAGCAAGTGACCAATTAGGCATGGCAATGTCCAGAATAATGATATGAATACTGGAAGCACTATGTAAAGCAACAGATAACTGATAAAAGTTATAACTCAGGCATGAAGCAGTATAAACTGAATCAAAAGGAAGGCAGGCTCAAAGTAATAGTTAAGCTACCAAAAACAGGGGTCCAACCAATAACGTACACAGAGGGCCGAAATGATAAAGCCCGGACCGAAGATAAACCCACCTGTCAAATCGCAGGCGACTAGACTGAATCAACTGTACGCTCAGAACCAGATGCAAACCGGACAGACTTGAATCAAACATTTTGATCAGGGATCGATTTTAACTCTAACTTATTTCAAGTCAACTTAACACTTTTTAGCACTGTTTTCGCTCGTTCTTTCTACTGGAAACTCATTTTAACGAACCGTCACTTCCAGCAGGTGACATTTATCTTGCTGAACAACGTGCTCACCCATTTGCAGCAGCACGGATCCCGAGGAAAACTTCCGGCCATAATATACTTCTCTAACCTAGCCTAAATGCATTTTTATTTCTCCGGCTCATTGAAACTCAAATTAAACGCGAGCATCACGTCCAGTGACCCCAAATTAGTCAAGAACTCACTGTCGCGGCTTTGCAAACAGCCCAGAGCAGACCTAGGGCCATAACACTCTATTTAGAGCTTGTTTAACTAGATCTTTTAATCTAACAGTGCAAACTGGAAATAATTTGGAGCATTAGTCTCCTGGGAACTCAAGAATACCCAGGCTCACCTTTGGGCAGTCCAAAACCTGCTGGATCAAAGAGATCCATGACCTAGCTCTTTAACATTAAGCACAATGTTCCAAACAGCAGTCCACACAGATCTTGTTTGATCTGAAGTGAGAATCAAGCTCAGGGGACATTTTTAAGCAACTTTCATATTTAACTCGAAAGCTAATTCCATTTAAATTCTCATTGAGGCATTTAATCAAACACCTAGTGTGCACAATTTGTTATCAACCACATACAACATTCTCAAGCTTAGTTCTCTGCAAATACTGGACCAGAGGGCAAATAACTTGGAGCATCAGATTCTACTAAGGTTACTGATCAATTCCCCCCATTTTGGAGCAAGCCGCAAGCCTCGGGTTGGCCGGAGCTAGAGGTTGAAGATGACCTCAAAGCATTGAAAATCGTGATCACTCAACCAGAAGCTCTGGGACCAAACCAAAAGCACCAGCAGGTGCTAAAACCCTCGCTGAACCCTCATGTTCCTGTGGCCGGCAGCAAAACACGGCGGCGGCGCGGCGGAGCAAAGCTCGGTTTGGAGCTCCTCCACCACTAATGGTGAATTCTTCCAGAGTCAACATGAAGCACTCCAACTTATATAGAAATACTCCTCTGCCCCACACGAAGCTTCTCGACCATTTCTTCCCGGCCGGAGATGGCCGGAGCGCCGGCGGTCGCGGTTTCGCATTAACTCGGGTCAACCATGGCATGTTGATTTTTCAAGATGCATGGTAGCCATGCAAATGCATGGTTGGGATCCTCTTGGTCCCAGCAACACTTCTGGGTAGATAGCCGGCGACGGAGAAGCCCGCCGGTGCCGGAGCACCAAGCTCGGCCAAGTTGTAAAAACCCGAAAAACTAGGGCATTAAATTTCTCCAAAAATACTCAATCATATTCACCCAAACTTTGCAGAATTAATATACCTGTCCTACAGTCCTGGCATACCAATTTTTAGCTATTTGGTTCATTGGTTGCATAGTTATGCCGAGGCGGAGCACTATTAGGTTTCCGGCAATAATTGGCTCCCGCCGGCCAAGCAACATGCATGGGAGCTCGGGGCTTGGCACGTAGCATCCTAAGGACCTAAGAGGTCCACTGCTAATGGTCTCGGGCTCATACAACCAAAGGTTTGGAAAATCTTACCTTGGCCGTATTCGGAGAAGATGGAAGAAGCCGGTTCTCTTCCTCCTCCTTCGTGCGGCCACGGCAACCTCCCAATATGCTCCACAGACACCAAGGAAGTCCTCAGAGCACTCCAACATCACCTTGGAAGAGATTTGGTCCAACCTTCTCTTTTCTCTCTCTCTCCCGTGTTCTATCTTTGGATTTTCTTTCTTGGGGATGCCTTGCTCCGGCCACCACAGCTTCTAAGTTTATGCTGGTGGCACAGGGAAGTGGTGGAGAGACCTTGGGACAGAAAGTGGCTCTTCGTTTTCCCCCCACAAAGCTCCCAAAGAACCAAGCTTATTAATGGGTTATTTCTCCTTCCTTTGACCACCACCCACCAGCAACCCTTCCAACTTCCTTAGTGGCTTTCGTGGGCTCCTCAGGTTGGCAGAAGCCCAATCAACAAAGTCCCAAGGGCTTTGGCCCAAGAACATCCAAAACATTTGAAGAAAAAGCAATAATTCGGCACTTTTCACGCATTTGAAGACAACCTGATCGTCGAATTGCGAAACAGACTTCGCCACGACGTCCGGCTCGTCGAGACCTTCAAAATAGGCTATTCATTTGTTTGGTTTGGTGCTCGTATGAAATCTCGGGCCAACTAGTTCGGTAAAGTGCGGTACAGTGCACGCACTCCGATGCACCCGGGTTGCCAAACGTGAAAACCGTTAGTGCCATTGTGCTCAGAATGCCGAAATTAGTTAGGTTTGACTACTCATACCCCTATGTAAGGGTTCCAGACAGTGAAACGGCTGTTAGTGATCAAAGGGCCATTTAAAATAGGGGTTACTATTCACAACTTAAGTTGTGGAGCCCACTTCTTCATCGCTGTTTCGCGGAAGATCCGACCGTCGGATCGAAAATATATGTATATCAAACTTCTCATATTTCGACGAGACGGTCGCAATGGTGATCTCGGATTTTTGAGATCAGACCCCGATCAAAAGTTGATATTTCTGGGCCACTATTGATCTGCTAAGTCCCTATTTTGCCAAAATTATTAATTAAATAAATTCCAAAAGTATTTCAAAGTCTTTAAATTTTTAGAGTACTACATTACCCACAACTTCTAAAAAGTTTCGTCCCCGAAACTTATCAAAATATTACTAAAGTCTTTAAACAAATCCTAACACTGTTTATTACAATTTAAATTAATAACTTCAAACTCCAGACGGGCCTTCTCCTGACGGCTTTTCCTGCTGGGTCAATGCATAAACTCGACCACCAGACACCTGGCGTGATCCTTCAGGTTGGTGTGATGGTGGACGACGCCCAGGAGTAGCCACACTTTGGGTGGACGCAGGAGGTCTGGAAGCAAGGGGTGGTACAGCTAACACTGGTAGTGCTGGTGCAGTTCTCTGTGGGCAATTGG
This sequence comes from Tillandsia leiboldiana, assembly GCA_029204045.2. Lineage (NCBI taxonomy): Eukaryota > Viridiplantae > Streptophyta > Magnoliopsida > Poales > Bromeliaceae > Tillandsia > Tillandsia leiboldiana. The sequence goes on from JAQNDB010002588.1 coordinate 30,462, forward strand.
CAGAGATATGCCCAGGCTGACCACATTGGAAGCATCTTCCATGGCGCTGATCACATAAAGCGGATCGATGATCAGCCCCGCAGAAGATACAAGGCCTCGCCCTTTGCTGACGGTTATTTCCCTGAGAACCTGCTGCTTGGTTCTGGCCTCTTGGATATCTTGGGGGCCTCCAATTAGATCCAGAAGACCCCTCCCCATTTCCTGAAAATGGGCGCTTCTTCCCCTTCCCTTTCTCTGAAGCCTGTCGCTCAGCACGAGAGGCTACTATGTCAGCTTCCACAGAAAGGGCACTGTTGACGCAGACCCGATACACTCGGATGTCCAAAGAAGAGAGAAGTCGCCTAATCTCAGGTCGCAGCCCTTGGGAAAAGAGCCGGACCTTGCGTTGCATATCCCGCACTGCATGCGGAACCAAAGCACACACACGGGAAAACTCCCGTTCATAATCCCGCACAGTGCGGTCTTCCTGACGCATAGTCTCCAGCTGCCGCTCTAAACCCTGCTTCGTTACATCATTCAGATAGCGGTCGTATAATGCATCCTTGAAGACTTGCCACTGGGGTTCAATTCCCCCGTGTTGATCTCTCAAAACTTCAGACCACCACTGATCCGCCTCACCCTCGAAGCAGTGTGCAGCTAAGTGTACACGGTCATGATCTTCCGTATACACATCTCTGAAAAGCTTTTCCATGCGCCAGCACCTACTTTTCGACAGCCCAATCATCATCAGTGGCGCCATCAAAAGTAGGTGGCTGAAATTTCTTAAACTCCATCAGGACCACCTTTGCTCGGGCCTTTTCAGCCTGAACCGCATCCTCTGTAGCGGCAGGCGTGTTGTCGGCCGAGAAAAAGTCCCGACAGCAGCAACCGGTGGGTTGCTAACAGTAGCAGCAGCAGCCCCAGAAGTGGTGGCAGTCGCCGGGGCTGTCGCTTCAGGTGGCACTGAAGCAGCAGGAGGTATTACTGGCTCCTCTGGCTCTGGCTCTGGTGGCTGAACGGGTGGCGGGGCAGGTGTAGCCTGAACAGCAGCCTGCTGCCGTACAAGCTGCTGAACCACAGTGGTCAGTGCAGTAATCTGGTCCTGCATTTGCTGAAATCTATCGGAGCCCTCTGGCTCCCTGGGAGGTTGGCCGACACCTTGGTCTCTGCCTGAACCTTGCCCATCATCACCACCATATCTAGTGCGAGCCATAACTGCAATACCAAGGATGGATCTTAGTTTGACCGACCCACAACTTCTGTTTCAAACTACAAGACTTAGAACACTACCCATCGCTCTCTCGTAGACACAAGTCATCCTAGGGTTCGTTCCTAACCAAACCTAGGCATCGTATTCCTATTGCTCTGATACAATCTAATCTGTCACGCCCCGAGTTCAAAAATCAGCGTCTAAATTTTTTTTTTTTTTTTTTTTTTTTTTTTTTTTCAGAGTTGCAAAAACAGCCAGGGCAATGACAGACCGCCACATATATAGAAGAGTCCCAATCCCCTTTGGAATTGACCCTTTTCTATATATGCACGGCTAGCTTGGCAACAACATCAGAGTACTTACTACGTACTACAAATAATAATACAAATTTCTTTATCATAACTTTACATTAAATACATCTGAATACAACATGAATTAACTATTTCTAAATACACGGCTGTCCAGGGTCAATCTCTATCTCGATACCTCGCCAATTCGTCCAGACATCCCAACACCCGCTCGACCTAGAAAACACTCACCCGAGGGTGTGAGACACACCGGAGTGTATCCCAGTGGGCACGACGAGCCGAGAAATAGCAGATCGTACCTATTGGTATACAATACTAGCGGATAGTAAAGATCACATTAGGTAAGCATTTATTGTTACGGAATTTGAGTTGGCGTAGTTTCGTGAAAGTCTCAAGTCTTGAAGTTTGAAGGTGAAGAAAGTTGGATCATTTAACTCAATCTCAAGAAAGAAGAATTCAAAAGGATCAGGTATGTTTAACTAAAGAATTTGTGTGATCCGAATACTTCTTGTAGTGTAGAAACACTTGGAAGAATCTTTCATTGCATAAAAATCAAAAACTGGACTTGGGACATGTTCAGGATCCGGATCAGGTTGTTCGATCCGGATCCCGAAGGTGGTTCGTTCATACATCGTCGCAATCCGGATCGTAGTCTCTTGATCCGGATCCCGAACGTTGAGTTTACCATCTACCTTGAACGATCCGGATCTTGCTTCGCAATCCGGATCCCGAACGTTGATGTTGGTGAACTGTATGAACGATCCGGATCGTAGTCACATGATCCGGATCCCGAACCTTCGTTTTTCTGGAATTGGCTGTTTCGTTATGACGATCCGGATCCTAGTTATCACGATCCGGATCGCCGTCCGTAAAAATCCAGAAATGGCAGGTTTTTGATTCTTATCTCCTTCCTAGGGTTTCTAACCTATAAATAGACCCTATGTCTTTCTTTCTAGGGTCAATCCACATAGCCGTCATTTCATATATCATCTTATACGGCTATAGATCCACATATAGAGAAGAAAGGAAATCATTAGAGAATACTCTATTGTTTCTTCATCTATATTGATTGGTTTGATTCTAGGTTTTCATACTCACATCTTGAGTTGAATCAAACTAATGAATACTTAGATGGTATTTCCGATCTATCTTTGATCTAGTATTCGGCGGATCATCACCACCCAAAAACAACGATTTACCCCAAAAATCGGCGCGTGGATTCGCGTGTCCTTGTGGATTCAAGGTTCATTCGCTCTCGTGGATTCGGAGCGAGGCACGTTCGTGGATTCGAAGGGTGCTATTGGGTGAAGACCGTGGATTCGGTCGGACGTCGTGGATTCGACGTTGGACGCCGTGGATTCGGCGTTGTGGCGCAGATCGTGGATTCGAGAAGCGTCTGGAGCGAGCGGAGAAGATCCTCTAGGAGCGTATGGAAAAGGTTGAGTCGTAAGTGTGTACGGTAAATCACCTTGTACGTGTTTTAATTCTAGTGGATTTCTGCCGTGTTATCGGTCCCGTGGTTTTTTACTCCGGTGATGGAGTTTTCCACGTAAAAATCTTGCGTGTTATTTTATTTTCCGCATTGGGTTTTATCGCAACGATTTTTGGAGTGTTTATACGTTTACACCTATTCACCCCCCTCTAGGTGTTTCTCCCCCTATTTAGATCCGTATTATATACGACCCAACAAGTGGTATCAGAGCGGGAATAGGGTTGTGAACAATGGTTGAAGGTGGAAACATCAATCGACCCCCTTTCTTTGATGGAACAAATTATGCGTACTGGAAAGTACGGATGAAAGCCTTTTTATCTTCCATCGACGAAAGGGTGTGGGCATTCAATTGAATCAGGATGGACTAATCCAACTGAACTTATCTCTGATGTTCACACCTTAAAACCTAGGTCGAAATGGACCAAGGAAGAGTTTGAGTTATCTTCTTACAATGGCAAGGGAATTAATGCTATTTTTAATGCCTTATCTCAAAGTGAATTCTCTCGCGTCTCGGCATGTGAGACTGCGAAAGAAATCTGGGATGTTCTCCAGGTTACACATGAGGGAACTAACCTCGTGAAGATTCAGAACACTGCAGATGCTTACGAGCAAGTTTGACTCTATTTTGATGGCAGAAAATGAATCTTTCACGGACTACTATACACGATTGCAAGACATCGTAAACTCATGTGCTAATCTGGGAGAGAAGATTCCAGAATTTAAGATTGTAAGAAAAATCTTAAGAACTCTTCCTGAACGATTTCGCCCAAAGGTTACTGCCATTGAAACTATTAAACACCCGGACGAAATACGTGTAGAAGAAATTAGTTGGTTCATTACAAACATATGAAATGACTTTCAATACTAACAATTCTTCTGGAAAAGCATCCACTTCTAAGTCTTCAGGTTATGCGTTGAAAACAACTAAGGAAGGAAGACGCGGATACATCCTCCTCGGACGATGACGAGAACCTTTCTATGGAGGAATTTGAGAAGCAGCTCGCTCTCTTGACAAGGAATTTTCGCCGCAACTTTCGAAGGGGCAATTCAAGCAAATCTCCATCCTTCAGAAAGTGGAACAAAGGCAAGGGTACTCCAAGTCACAAGTCAAGAAAGCAGGAGAACTTCTCAAAGGATAAGAAAAGTTCAGAAGGACAACTGCAATGCTTCAAATGTCGAGGCTACGGCCACATTGCAACGGAGTGTCCTAACAAGTATCCGGCAAAGAAGAAGGCGATGCAAGTCGTCACTTGGGATGACAACTCAACGTCAAATGAGTCGTCTTCGAGTGATGAAGAAAAGAGCTCCACCGCATTCCACGCGTCCACATCTTCACCATTCATGTGCTTTATGGCAAATACATCTGAGTCGTTGTCCAACTCCACTGTTGAAAAGAACGCAACGGACAACGAATCGGATGATTCGGAAGGTGAAGATTTGCTCTAGCCTACCACAGACTTTGAGGGACTCAAAGAAAGTGGCTAAGCAAAACAAGAGTTTGAGAGGGAGAGGTGCATGATCTCGAAGAAGAAGCAAAAAGAGCGACTTCTCTCTCAAACGCTCTTGAAGTGGAAAGGGAAAACCTGATAAAAGAAAATGCTTCCCTTCAAGAGTCCAATGAGCAACTTGAGAAGGAAATACAAATCTGGTGGATAACGCGAATCACTTCTCAAAGCTCTACAACGAGGCTCGACAGGATAACCTGGAAATGACAAAGACCATTTTCCAACCTCAAGAATGACTTACAGCGATTCTCTTCAGGAAGGAGTAAGTTTGGATAGACCTTCTTGGTCTTGGTCAATCAAATAGGTTCGGCCTCGATACCACTCAAACTGGAAACAGTCCAAGTTCGAGTGAGACAGTTTTTGTGCCTCAGTCGGTATCTCCTCCTCCGACACCGGAAGTTCAAGACAACAACGACAACAAACCTACGTCATCCTCTTTGGGATGCACAGATCCTTAGGTTGTTTCGGTGTGTGTTTCAGGGCCATAAGAAGATAT